>VDFB02280619.1:0-145843 GCA_007258455.2 Sequoia sempervirens
GATTGGATGAATAGTGTATGGGTAAAGAAATTAGGGCTTCACTTTTTGTTCTTTCAAATAATTCAACGTGGTCTTTTCCTTATTTTTTTTAAGAACCATTTAATGTAGGAAAAAGTTGCTAAAATACAATTTTGGAATATAGGAAAATATACCTTTCATGCCTTGGATTAGTATCCAAAGGCTGTAAACAAAGAAATTATGGATCTTTCCTATCCTAGAGGGTCACAATCAAAGAGGTCCCCCCCAACTATGGGCCTTTTTACCATAATTATTATGGCCAATTGGAAATATATTGAGAATAAAGGAGTTGAGGGCTACCATTTTGCACATCGATGTTAGAGTGCTAGTTTCCCTTTCCCTTGGAGTAGATAATCTAGATGAGATCGACATTGATATTGGGAAAAAAATCACTTGCAAAATTGAGATTCGAGGTGGCATGAATGCATGTTTTCTGTGTAAGTGGGAAGGCCATGTTAGAAGAAACTATCTGATTATCAAAAATAGAGGATAAAACCCTAACTTAAATAGATAACACTATTCACCCTAATATTAATGAAAAATGGATAAGGAAGATATAGGTAATAAAGAATGAACCCTTTGTCTAATCAAGGAGATTCAGTGGATGTAGGGTTAAATTGTAGTACGGTGATGGAAAACCCAACTCCTTGAACCTAGATCATGCCAACTGTCAAGGAAATGATACTGAAAGTATACACTTTTTGTACCACTAGAGAAATCCCTAGAATTAATCAATTGAACTCCCTTTCTCCAACTTCAATGGTTGACGAAAGTCCTAATTTTGAGCACATGCCAAAGAAGTCCTCCTTCTCTTAGAATAGTGAAATTATTAACAAAACAAACCTAAATGAAGATTGTTTTGGGGAGGGTAATGTAAATATGGGTTACTTTCCGAAAGGCTAACTCATTATTGAAGGGGTCCTATAGTATGGGACTAATAACCATGACAGATAATATAGGTAAATGCAAGAAGATGAGTCCACTTCTAGTGGAAGTTTCATACTTAGAAGAAAAACCCGAAATAGGACAAAACAAAATGGGATCCCATTATTTAGAAATGGGGTCCTATTATTCTTCAGGATTTAGAGCCTACATTCAGAATGGGATCCCATTTCGTGTCAGGATCCCACACCAATAATTAAAAAATGGGATCCCATTTAAAAAAACCACCAATAGAAAAATCACCCCTTCAAGAGTATGGGAATACCCCCAAAATAACCATGACCAGCCAACAACAAAAAAAAAAGTTATCAAAATCCACAACCAGTAATGAGATGATTCCACACCAAAAATTTACCTCTAAAACTCAAAGGAAAACTGTAAATCACACACCCAAAATTTTGGAATTGAAAATAAACTCTAAATCACTGCTTGATGATACATACAAGTGCAACCTCTAAATGAAGTCACCAATGATTAACCCTGGAATTTGCAAATGAAGTAATAGCATAGACTCTATATGAATTTATCAACAATCAACTAGAGAGGATCTTTCACCATCGTGGATGATATTTTTCAATTAGGATTTCAACCTCCAGAAGTTTGAGATGAACACTGTTCAATCACATAGAATCACAAGGGTCACATAAGAAGAAATTAAAATAATAATCATATTCCAATGAGATCTCATAACCTCCTTTTATACTTTTCCTGCCAAACTCTCTAGAAGCTTCTATTTAAAATTCACTTTTTAATTTAAACTCCCCTTTAGCTCCAAAAAAGAACTTTTTATTAAAGGGTATGTGCAGGATCATCATGGAAAAAATAGACCCTTAAGTGGCAAAAAATTCAGAAAAAATCAGTGTTAGGCAACTTGACGTAAAAATTTGAATAAGTTATCTATAATATTTCAAAAATATGTAAAAATAGAATCTATAGAAAATTGAATGCAGTTTCTAAACTACTAGGTTTATTTAAAAATAAATAAAATCTATTTGGTGAAAATTTGAATTTTCAATGCAGTAGTACTTCAATTTCAAGGAAAAAATAAGAAGTAGGTGTATGTCTAACCACCCTAACCATAATAAAATGATAATATTTTTTTATAGAGTTTTATCTATAAGTAGAGGACTCATGTCTAGATGTGATGCATATTTTTTTGTATTTTTTTCCAAGTAAATAATTAATTATGAATTTTTTATTACAACTTTTAAAAAATATAAAAACTCGTATGTCTGTCCACCTTACTTGGTAAAAAAATCATGAAATTTAATTTATCATTTTTTTAATCCTATAGTATGTGAAGCATAGAATGTGACGCATGTTTCAGATTCAAAAAATGTGATACCATTTGAAAGTTATAGATGTTTTTCAATCAGCCTATCGATCAGGACTTTGGTCACAATTCTAATAGATAATGAATAATAATTATTTATTAAATTCAAATTAAAGCATAATTTATATTGGTGGAAAGCTAAGAATATCCTCTAAAAACCCTTTTCATTTCATCAATTTTGGGTAAAAAAAAGGTCATCAGCCACATACCCTACAAATACCCATAATATTGCCACTTTTTGGCCCACCATGATCTCAAACATACCCTAAAATAATGACAATTTGACACATAAGGTCCCCATTTAATACATCAATGATTTAAAACATTTCATCCCAGTTTTGACAAGCTATAACAATAAGGTTCTTTTAAAACATTTTAAATAATATTTGGCAACATTAGTAAAATAATTAAAATAATGCCATTAATATACTCATTTTGTTAAAACTGCCATAAAGCATCGAAATCGAAAATGGTTTGCACTAGAGTGATCTTGATGAAGAATAATGATAAACAGAGCCAATCGGGTGACTTACTATAAATAGATGCCCTCTCCAAGAATCTTGGAGAGCACACCAGAAGTTAGAAATCACTCCATAAAGTGGCATATGATTCATCTAGACCTCCTAAGCTTATTGGAATCATCAAATAACTCCTTTGATCATGTTGACACACATCCACAAGGTTAGTGCCAATTACACTATAAGGGAACCTAAAAATGGGGACATTATAGGATCTTGTTATAAAACGAGATCCTGTATCCTTAATGGTTAATTTTTTTTTAAAATTAAATGAGATCCCCTTTAGGATACAAGATCCTATTTATAGAATGAGATCCTATTTCTTAAAATTTTGATTTTCGGCCTAGTTTCTGCTATGGGTTTTGGGTTGGAAAAAAGGCTTGGGGAGCTAACCCTTAGCTTTGGACCTAAGTTTTGACTTCCAACTTGAAGGTCATGTCAATGTTACTAGAAAAGAGTGACTTTAGACATATCTCTAAAGACATTTTTGTAGAATTTTTTAACGAAATTAAAACACATTATGGATGAGACTGTGTAGATATCAAATACGTAATATTTTTTACATTTGGATTTTTTTTAATTTTTCAAAGAATTTTCTATGAAAATCTAGTCCATAAACTTAAAATAATAGGTTTTCTTATTTTTTAATAACTTTTTATTTTTTCCATTTTTTGGAAAAAAAATATGTCAACAATCTTCAAATAATAGTATCATTTGGGCACTAAAAGAAATTATATATTTGGAAAGTAGACTCTGAGTACTATATTTCATATTACTAACTTTCTTAAGATTCAATATTTAAGTACTTCAAATTTTTAGGTGAAATGTGACAAATTCTAAATATTAGGAAAAACACTTCCACTTTTTAGCCAAAAAGTGGACTCAACTTCTTGCACACACCCTAAAATAAGACGTTACTTTGGGTAATGATAATAAAGTGCTAGTTTTGGGAAAAGACAATGTGAATATTCTAATTAAATAGGGGAAGGAAAATATTATTTTAGATGTTTACTTTTTTCCTGGTTTAAAGCATAACTTGATGAGAATTGGGTAGCTTGTTCAAAAAGGAGATAAAGTAACTTTCAAAAATAAACAATGTGTAATATTAGACAATTTCTCAAGAAATCAACTAATAGAAAAAGTTTAAATGACCAACAATAGAAAATTTCCCTTAAATATAACACAAGATTTAAGGGTTGAATTTTCTCAAGAAATTCAACAATTAACACAACAAAATATTGTGCAAAAAGCTTTAGGATTAAACTGTGTATGAGTTTCAATCAACTAAATTTTATCTTCATGGACTGTGGAAAACTCATACCAACTACAACAAAATATCACTCAAGCTTTGGATTAAATAACATTACAAGTAGTTTTTCAAACAAAAATAAAACATGATAATTGGCTTTGGCAGTTACAATTCAGACACTTGATTTTTTGAGGTCTAAATTTGTTACGTAGGAAAAACATGGTAAAAGGTTTGTCATTGATAGAATAGGAAGATAGAGTATGTGGAGGGTTTATTTTCAAAAATTAACATTGAGAGTCATTCCCAATTAGCAAGTCAATTAGAGAAAAGGCACCATTGGAGATAGTTCACTCTGACTTGTGTGGACCTATTCAAACACCTTTAATTGGTGTATGTGTTTAATTTTTGATGTTCATTGATAACTACACATGAAAGAAATGGGTATATGTCTTAAAGAATAAGTATTACTTTTTTGAGATTTTTTATCAATTTAAATATTTATTTGAGAAGCAAAGTTTATATTATACTCAATTTTTTAAGAATTGACAGAGGTGGTGAATATGTCTCAAATACATTTCTAAATTTCTCACAAGGATTATGGAATAAACAAGCATTTTACTACCAAGTACTCTCCACATCAAAATGGTGTGGCATAAGGAAATAATAAAAAAATTATGGACATGGCTAGGAGTATATTGAAGGCTAAGAATTTGTCAAATAATTATTTGGAAAAGGTTGTAGCATATGTAGTCTACATAATGAATAGATGCCTAACAAAAAGTGTCAAGACTATAATGTTGAACACCCAAAATACTGAGAGGGGGGTGAATCGGTATTCCCTAAAATTCATTAACTTAAAAGTGTATTCAAAGCATCTCATTAAACTTTTAGAAATGGAAAGGAATAATTAAATCTTGCACCACAACATTCAACACAAGAACACCATATTTATGTGGAAAACTCTTGGAAGGGAAAAGCTATGGTGAGGATTAGCTCATAATATATCATAACCGGTTATAATAGATTACATATTTAGAGGAATCACTATCTAGAAAGAAAGGCTCACTGACAATGGCTCACTGCTCAGGAAGATCACTTCTTCCAGAATTACAAAAAGATAGAAGAATGAATCACTACTAGATTTTGAACTACTTATATTAATGCATCTGCAATTTATGTTGAAGGTATAATTCCAATTAGGCTCAAAATTTTGACTTTACACACTTCATTCTTCACCACTAACACATTTTTCACTTCACATTCACACAATAATCTCACACATCATTTGCACAATCCTCTTACCAACACTGAATTGTCCTTCTATATATATGCATATATTCTACAAACACTTGTATCATCAATTAGGTTGGCCTAATTAGATGAAACGTGTAGCCCCATAACATGTTATCTCAAAACTCCATCACACATACCTTGTGAAGGAACACAAAATGTGTTCTTCACCAAAACAGGTTATAATGACCTATAATCACTCCTATGAATATGCTCCATACACAATTTAATAGTGCATGACCCCAAAACCCTAAGGCCAACACCACAAAAATAAAACTAGTGAAGAAACAACTGCACCAATTTTTCATTCACAACTTCATATACAAACCACCAAGCCACATGAAAATTGGAGTGCAACCACATCTAAAATGTTCAAAATCTTCCTCAAATCTGTAAAACATAATTATCATCTACGATGGAATGTAGAGTATTCCAGCATGCACTATCCACTTGTAACACTACCTCTACTAAGCCCAATATGCTGTTATTAATATCTTCAACTAAAGAAGACACAAAAACCTAAAACCTTGGATGTAGAATCCTCCAAAACATACCATTTGTGTCATAGAAAAATGGACCCTCTGCTTGACAGGGGATTAAACGGACTTAATGAGGCCTTAATCTAGTGTTGTGAGGCATTTTATGTGTCCACACTAGGTCTTGGACCCTTGCAAATCAAATAACATGCTTTTAACAACATCTTGTAAAGGTGTTGCAAAGTCTTGTAAGGGAATTTCATGCTTTTCTAGATCTAATGAACCTATTTCTTCTTAATTCAACATTATAAAATATTATCACATCAATCTAGAAGGTTCTGAAAATAAACTTAATGTTAATTTAGTGTTGTAATGTGTCTTGCACATTCACATTGACTTTTGTGCCCTTCTAGGCTATGTGGACCTAATTTTAGTGTTGTAAAGTGTATTTAATCACACTTTCACATTGATTTATGTGTCCCAAGCCCTATTTGACATTTACATCATCACTATTAATCCCATATTAATCCATATTGTGCATCCCGAGGCTTTAATTGATCAAATACTTGACAAGATGGAAATTTAAACCTTATTTCATGATTCCTTGGCTTCTTAGGTGTCAGAATGGCCCCTGTGTGACCCATTCGCCATGCATGTCAAATCAGTCCCATCTAGGTGGGACCCATTCGAGTCTTATCTGGCCCCCATTTTGACCCTTGAGCAGGAAAAAGTGAAATTTAAAGTTTATTTTCACTTCATGTCGGCATGTGGTGTAGTATTATCAGGTACTAAGGCACACTTGTCTATAAATAAGTATTCTTACCCTCATTTATCGATTAATCAATCATTCTTACATTCCCACACATTCGTTCATCATTTATTTTCTATCTCAAGTCAAGTAACTTAGGGTTTCTCCATTAGAAGTCTTCAAGTTAGCATTCTAAAGCATTCAAGGATAGATTTTACATGTATTGCTGTAGAAATCCAAGATCAATCATCATTGAAAGGTACTTTATTCCATTGTTGGATGTTTCATTCACTTGTTTCATCAATTTGGTCTAATTACCTAAAAGGGGTTTGACCATGGCAAACCCCCATGCCTTAACAATCGACATTTCTTCTCTTCTTCTTGTGTGTTTGTAGATTTAGGTCCTTTGGAAGCTTAAGAATCATTGAAGATTGCATTTAAAATTAATTCAAGTCTTCTTCTCTTCATTCAAAGTCAAATCATCAAGAAAAAGTCATTTTTAGACCCGATTCTGACATAATCTGAAGCAGACACTTGTAGAAGGTGGATTTGCAAATCTAAATCTACATAATCAACCTTTGACTTTTTAGATCCCTGAAGGAGGAATTATTTTCCAAGAATGGTGAATTAGTCCCATCTATGGGCCTAACAAAGTGTTTTTCTCATAAATCAGTTCTCAGTCATCAGAATCTTGTTTCTGGAAGTTTTCACCCGAACAGGGACTAATTCACACTAAATGGTGAATGAGTCCTATTTGGCTTAAGAAACATCATCAATCAGCATTCCAAATATTCCAGATTCATCACATTTTTCCTAGGTGCACTTTGTTTTTATCCATCTCTTTTTGTTCTTCATATTTCATTCATTTAGTTCATTTTAACAATGCACATTATGTTTTCAAACATAGTTATAATTGCACTTTTGCATTCATTTTCAATCATTCATATTAGTTAATTGCATTTATTAAAGACCATTTACATTACATCACAATTGGACACATCCTAATTTGAATGTTACATAAGAATTTTGGAACATAAATCTCTCTCCTTTTAGGTGAAAAACTTTAGAAGTTCTAGAGCGAACATTTGGGTTCCCAAAATCTATGTTTCATTTTGGTGAACTTGATGTTTCGAATAATTCTATTTTCTGATTTGGTGTCTTTCATTATAGATCTAGCTTGCATTAGGATTTGCATGATTCACTTACATGCTAGGTTTTAAAACTTGCATTCATAAAAAGTGCATTTAGGTTGCATTTGTTGCATCTAAATTCTTTTAGATTTATTGACATTCTACATTTTTCATTTAGGTTTGTGCATTGGCTCTCATAATTCATAAAAATCAATCTGAAATTTTTGAAATTTTTGAAAAAGTTCCATATTGGGACTCATACGCAACCTTGGGCGAATCAGTCCCTTCTGACCCTTGAAACAACACTCTGCAAAATTTAGAAATTAGTTTTTAGGGTTCTGATTGGTGCCTTCACCTATATATAATAGTTAGTTGCATTTTTGTAGCATGCATTTCATAAAATTTATCCTTAATTAGCTCATTTCATGCATGGTTTACATTTTACATTTGCATTCTTGTAGTGTCACATGTCATAATCAGTCAATTGTCATCTAAAAATTGCATTTCCTTTTAGATTTTTGCATTGCATTTTGATTGTTCTTTCACAATGTTAGTTTCAATCTTATCCAATTTTACAAAGAAAAAGTTAGTTCATAAACATGCATAAGAAATTGAACTTACATCCTTTTCTCTCTTTCCTATTTGTGTGGATGGTGTGATAGAAGCGCATACAAACATAAATAACAATGATTATCATAATTTTTCTTCCCTTGATATCTCTCCTTTTAGTGATGAAGGTATCTTAAAGAATGAAGATAAACTTGTTGAGCATCATGAAGATCTTGTTTGTCCTTCTCCTCATTCCCCTTGGAAAGATAGAATAGCAACACACAATGATAACCTTTCTTATGATCCTTCCCCTACCTCCCCTATTTTGGAAGATATTAGGGAACAAAGCAATGAAGTCATAAACGATCATGATAATCACATTTGTCCTTCTCCTAGTATCTCTCCTAGTTGTGATGAAGATACTTTGTTAGAAAACATCACTAATGAGAATCTTAGTTGTCCCCTTTTACCTACATAAATCTTTATCTAGCAAACCAAATCCTTCATTAATCCTCCTCATACTTGTGATGAAGCTACTTTGCAAATTTCAACCTTCGATGAACATATTACAAGCTCTCCTAGTATGGTAGACATTATGGAATGAAAGAAGGAGACCTTACAAACAACCACCGATCAAATACAACCTTCCCCTACTCTCCCCACTATCAATAATCAAACACATTCAACCATTATTCCTCCCCTTAGTTGTGATGAAGTTATTTTGGATGAACTAAACCTTACTTGTCCTAAACATGTGCTTTGTTGTTCTCCTACCCACTCTCCTTCTAAGGAGGACATTATCCCCTTCAAAGAAAATGAAAACTCTCACTTGATAAGGGATGTTAACAATGTTCAACCTCAACTCACCCTTTATCCTCATTCACATAAACCTTCGCCCAAAGCCAAACTTATTCTTTACCCACCTTTGCATCTGCTTCATCCTTCCAATAAACCTACACTTACCCTTTACCCACCTTCACATCTGCTTCATCCTTCCAATAAACCTAAACTTACCATTTACCCACCTTCGCATCCCCTTCATTCCTCTAATGTATTGCAATAATCTAGTGATGATACTATTGCTCATACATATAACACTCGAAATAATCCACAATTGCCACAACCAAACTCAACTCCTTTACCTTTACCAAATCCACCTAGTGCTCCTCGTTACCTCCCACCCACAAAGGAGTATGATCTTCTTGAAAAATTAAAGAATACTCTTGCAAAAATTTCCCTTTGGGATTTACTTCAGACCTCACCAACTTACAACACTATTCTTCAAACAGCCTTACAACAACTTATAGCTCCTCATGATACAACTCTGAATGATGTGGCAGCTTTAATTCACAAACCGAATTACACTAATCTTGACATTACTTTTCACCAACATGAGCTCCCTTCTTTGGAGTTGCGAAAACAAAGTGATGCTTTCATGATCATTTCTCAATACAAATGGACAGGCATAAAAATAACTCTTATCGACAATGGTTTCGCCCTTAATGTGTGTGTGGTGTGAGTCTCCTTGATCACTTAGAAGTTGATAGGTCACAAATAATACCTGATTCTACCCCTATTCGAGGATTTGATAATACAACAAAGCAACTGCTTAGTTCAACATCAACATAATCACTTTTCCTATTACAGTTGGGGTGGTTACTTTGCAAAATCCTATTCATGTCATGCCTTATGCTCTCTCATACAACCTTCTTCTAGGAAGACCATGGATTCACTAGATGAATGAAGTGCCTTCAACCCTTCATCATCTAATGAAATATGTCTATAAAAATAAAATTTATCACCTTGAAGTTGATCCCTAGCCTGAAAGTTGCTCGCATCTTGAACAAGGAACTACAAGACCTCTAAACATATTGATTCCCACATCCAACATTGATCCTCTTGAAATTGAACATAACGATGAGGAATGAACATCTAAATTATTTGGTGATGATTGGGGATCCTTAGAATTCACACCCTCATTTATGGGCGAATACATTCTCACACAAAAGAAAGGTGACACACAAGAACAACCAACGATCATGTCAACGTAAAATTTGGATAACCTTTCACAAGCATCCACCTCAATCACTTTAGAAAATTCCACCAACTCTACCACAACCCTTGACAAACAAAATAATGAACAACCACCTAATTCCAAAATGCTGAAAAAGATTTATGGAAAAGGGTATGACTTCATGAAACAATTAGGGTATAATGGAAAAGGTCATGGTGCTCAAGAACAAGGTATCCACAACCCTATATAGCTTAACACACAATAAACAACTCATGGTCTTGGTTATTGTTGTTTAATCAAGATCAACAAGCCTTCACACAACATCAATATTATCACACAAGCTTCTTCCAACAACTTTTCTTATTCATATCAATAACATTAGTTGCTGCTCTCTGCCACGTAATAGTTGTAGGATAATCACATTCTCACTATTGCATGTCTTGCATCCATTGCAAGGGGCATCATACCATCATCCATTTCAGGCTCACCTTTGTCCTGCACTAAGCAAGGGGAAAAGGGTTAGATAGCCTTATCCCTTGTATGTCACTTGTCGTTGTCTCTTTCGACTACTTGTTAACCTTTCATGAACATATAAGAGCAAGCTTGAGATGTCAACGACATGTCTTATGTTTGACTCACATGTGACATACAACCTTCTTTTTATTTTCATTTTCCTTGACATGACACAACCTACCTTTGAAACATATGACTTGGCATAGATCTTTACAAGTTCGCTCTCATGTCTTGTTTTTCCTTTTTACATTTTCTTTTCTTCTCTACTTTAAAATAATTTCTCATAGAACGATGTGTAGCAATTCCTTTAAAGTGGGGGAATAAATTACCATTATTTCATTGTGCGTTCATGCTTCTTAGTGTAGCCTTGTCATTTATGTGATTTTTTTGTCACTTTGTGGATGACATTAGGTGTGATGTTCTTCATAAGTGTGATCTATCTTAGCATATTACATTCCTCTTGGTGACTTGATGCGACGTGCTACATCCCCTAAGTTGTGAATATACTATTATTTGATTGGTCCTCTCTTGGAGACATTAGACATAATGTTCCCTAAGTGACTGACCTTGCATAAACTAAACAAGACTCCTTTGAACAATCTTTTACATTACATTTTTTCATTTACATTTTTGTAGTTCTTGGCCACCTTGCATAACACAACTTGCATGCCAGTAGTGCTGTATTGTTTAAAGCTTAACATTTACATTTCCTTTTGCATTGTGGAACCTTGTTAAAGTTATCAAGTAGTATAACTTTAGCATGGTTGAGTGGGAAGCCCAACTAGTGGCATAACTTTTCCCCATAGCCACTTATGTGTTTTGTGAGTGCATACCAACTAGCGTATGTTTCTCATATTTTCTTTTTGGGTTTTCTCACGCCCCAGAGTGAGTACACCCTTTTCATCTTGTCTTTCTTTTTATCTTTCCTTTGCATTATTTTGTATCTTGGAGGCTTGGTGTACATGTGGGTCTCTCTTGAATGTCTACTTTAGTGTGAGTTTGAAGTAAGTTCATCCTCTCACTAAACTGGGGGCTAAATGTGTCATAGAAAAATGGACCCTTTGCTTGATAAGGGATTAAACGGACTTAATGAGGCCTTAATATAGTGTTGTGAGGCATTTTATGTGTCCACACTAGGTCTTGGACCCTTGCAAATCAAATAACATTCTTTTAAAGACATCTTGTAAAGGTGTTGCAAAGTCTTGTAAGGGACTTTCATGCTTTTCTAGATCTAATGAACCTATTTCTCCTTAATTCAACATTATAAAAATATTATCACATCAATCTGGAAGGTTCTTAAAATAAACTTAATGTTAATTTAGTGTTGTAATGTGTCTTGCACATTCACATTGATTTTTGTACCCTTCTAGGCTATGTGGACATAATTTTAGTGTTGTAAAGTGTATTTAATCAAACTTTCACATTGATTTGTGTGTCCCAAGCCTATTTGACATTTACATAATCAATAATAATCACATTTTAATCCATATTGTGCATCCTGAGGCTTTAATTGATCAAATACTCAACAAGATGGCAATTTAAACGTTATTTCCTGATTCCTTGGCTTCTTAGGTGTCAGAATGGCCCCTGTGGGACCCATTCACCATGCATGGTGAATCAGCCCCATCCAAGTTGGACCCATTCACCATGTGTGGTGAATTAGTCCTATCTAGCCCCCATTTTGACCCTTGAGCAGGAAAAAGTGAAATTTAAAGTTTATTTTCAGTTCATGTCGACCTGTGATGTAGTATTATCAGGTACTAAGGCACACTTGTCTATAAATAAGTATTCTTACCCTCATTTACTGATCAATCAATCATTCTTACACTCCCACACATTCATTCATCATTTATTTTCTATCACAAGTCAATCAAGTAACTTAGGGTTTCTCCATTAGAAGTCTTCAAGTTAGCATTCTAAAGAATTCAAGGGAAAATTTTACATGTATTGCTGCAGACATCCAAGATCAATCATCATTGCAAGGTACTTTATTCCATTGTTGCATGTTTCATTCACTTGTTTCATCAATTTGGTTTAATTACCTAAACGGGGTTTGACCAAGGCAAACCCCCATGCCTTAACAAACAACATTTCTTCTCTTCTTCTTGTGTGTTTGAAAATTTAGGTCCTTTGGAAGCTTGAGAATCATTGAATATTGTATTTCAAATTCATTCAAGTATTCTTCTCTTCATTCAAGTCAAATCATCAAGAAAAAGTCATTTTTAGACCCAATTCTGGCAGAATCTAAAGCAAACACCTATAGAAGGTGGATTTGCAGATCTAAAGCTACATAATCAACCTTTGAATTTTTATATCCCTGAAGGAGGACTGATTCACCAATCCTTGAGAATCAGTCACATCTATGGGCCTGACAATGTGTTTTTCTCATAAATTAATTCTCAGTCATCAGAATCTTGTTTCCAAAAGTTTTCACCCGAACAGGGAATAATTCACCCTAGATGGCGAATGAGTCCTGTTTGGCTTAAGAAACATCATTAATTAGCATTCCAAATATTCCAGATTTATCACATTTTTCCCAGGTGTACTCTTTTTTTATCCATCTCTTTCTGTTCTGCATATTTCATTCATTTAGTTCATTTTAGCAATACACAATGTGTTTTCAAACATAGTTATAATTACACTTTTGCATTCATTTTCAATCATTGAAATTAGTTAATTGCATTTAGTTAAGACCATTTACATCACATCACAATTGCACACATCCTGATTTGAATGTTACATAAGCATTTTGGAACCTAAATCTCTCTCCTTTTAGGTGAAAAACCCTAGAAGTGCTAGAGCCAGCATTTGGGTTCCCAAAATCTATGTTTCACCATTATTACCTCAAATCTGCATGATAATATTTTGCAATGTGGAGCAATGCAGAATAGAAAACTATTCCTTTGTTATACTAAAAATACGCTAGGTCTTAGCCAATTTCAAAAAAACATACTTGGTCTTCTCTAGAATAGATAGATACTATTACACCATCACTTCTAGTAATGGGTTTCCATTAATGACAACACCATATATCATCATGCTCATGTTTCCAACAATTTCCCCCTTTGTCATTAAAAGAAACATGCTTCTCCAAAACACTCCCCCTTTGACATCAAGGGCAAAGGGCTCTCTGCATCACTCCCCCTTGACATATTATCTCCATGAGAATAGCTCTCCCTTTCTACTTCACTCCCCCTTTCTATGTTATCCATTACCAAAAAGAAAATAATGTACTCCAACACCATGTAGTAAGTCTGCATATATATATATATATAGAACAAAAATTGACTATGCAATTAAAAAATGTATACCTTAGCTAGATGAGGGTAATATACCCTGATATGATGCCTTTAATTTTGCAAGGTGTGCCTCCCAATCATTCTTGGAGAAGGAAATCATGTAGCACCAATTCTCAAATTGTACATGGAGCTCTTCTCCTTCTTCTAAAGAGCTAGGCACATATGGATTTTGTACAACCTTCTCTGCATTGGCCATAACTCCAATCAAGGATGTAAGCCTTACACTTACCATTTATCAAAGCTAACTATAATGCATTATGATCTTCTCTTTTTATTCCTACAGTAAGAAGAATTGAATGTGTATATTTTTAATAATGACTCTTGTTGCTCCATCTCCATCATTCATTGGATCATATGCACTTGAGGCCTAAGAAATTTGAGACTCAATTGAGTTCATGTATAATACTTTATGTTATTTGTAGACAATTGCCACTTTAAATAGAATTGAAAAAATTGTTTGGCTTCCTCCAAACACTTTTGAACTTCCTTCAAGTTGCCCTGCAACTTGGTATATGCATTGGCACACTTATCCAAGGCATTAGCTAGCCTCTTATCATTCAGCTTCTTTGCCATTTACTTCTCTATCCTCTCTCCAAACCAATAGAATACTCCTTGAAAGAATCTAATTATAACTTCAGTTGTTGAATACCTAACAAAGAAGTATCAATATATACTCTGGGAAGGCCTTCTTGCAAAAAATTAACAACTTCATCAACTATTTATGCTCCCTTTTGGTAAGTTTGAAGAATATCCTTTCTTGTGGAGGCATGAAATACAACACCAATATACAACTTGTGGAGGGGAGACATATTATCTAGGACCACTTGAACTTGTTGCATAGGAATCTACAATAGTTGTGCGGACACCACTAGTTGAAACTACAATTGTATATCCAGAAGATCTTTAAGTGAATCTCTGAAGGGTGTAGAGGATTCACCACCTATTTTAGTTCTATCTTCTTCATTTTTATCTCTCTTCTCCTTGTCACTGCTGTTGACACTCTCTTTTACATTTTTCTCAACTTTTGGAGGAGGTAAAGTTTCTTATTTTTGTACTTTAGTCTTCTTTGGAAGGCACTTTACTCATCTCCTTTGTTCTGCTAATTAGTCATCTCCACATCTAGATGGATGTTGTTTTTTATAAATTCTAGCTCATGCTCATATTGTTCATTAAATAGCTCAATTATTTTTGAGAGGAATGTGTCTTGTTGTATTTGATCTTCATCAACTAGAGAGGCTCCAAATTATTTAACAAGTGTTTCAACTATCCATACTGTCTCTTTCTTTAACTTCTCTAAATCATCCTTATCTCTACTCATAAGAGTACTTACTCTTTGTTTTCTCCTGAATCTTTTGCTATACAACTGAGACAACTTAACTCTTTCATCATCAGTCAGTGAGGAACCAATCTTCTCCAAGGTAAGGGTTTTCATCTTTGCATACTCTGCAATAGTCTCTTTTCTTCTTGCATTCAAATAACCTTTTAGATCATCCAAAAAATGATCCTCTATCTCACCCAAGATAGGATTAAATGTCACCATATATTTTACAATGGCCTCTGCAATTGTTACCTTATCTGCATCATTTACATTTGGATACATTTTAGCATTTTGATTTAGGAAACCAAACTCTGCTATACCACTGAACAATGCATCAAGTTTCATGGGACTATGCTCATGGACGAAAGGGATCTTCTTAGGTTTCTTCCCTATTCCCTTTCCTTTGCCTTGTCTTTAGATGATCCTTCTTCTTCTCCTGGCCTAGAACTCTTTTCTCTTCTTTGAAAAATGAAAGCTTCCTTTTCCTTTTCTATTTCTTCTTCACTTTTGGTATCCACCACATCAATTTTCTTTCTTTTTGTAGTGGTCTCTTCCTAAGAGACTTGGGACTTCCTTTTCCGGTCCAATTGATTTTCTTAAACTTCCTCTTCTTCTTATTCTTCTTGTTCTTCACAACTGATATAGTTTTCTCTTACATTTATTTTTTTCTCCTTCTTCTCTTGGGAAATTTCTATTTTACAAAGGTTCTAGATGCATATTTCTTCTTAGAACCACCTATGGGCTTTGTTGTAGAAGGCTTTGTAATAGTATGCGTGGAAACTAGGGTCCTACTTAACCTTCTTGATCTCTATGGAGTCTGTGGAGGAGCAGATGTTCCTTTAGATTTCTTCACAGGGTCCAAGGGGGCACCAAAGTCCCTTTCCATATCAACCTTCATCCTTTCAACATTATCTGCAATGTCCTCTTCTAAGTTCACTTGACTTCTTTTTTCCTGACAAGTGCCAAAAATTTCAATAGATCTATCTATATGATTGCTCAACAAAATTTTTGTAAGGTCAATGAGTTCTAATTCAACTACCTTATATCCCATCTCCAGAACCAAAATAGTTATGGGCTCAACTACTTCCATGTAGTAGTAATCTTTGCTAACCATAAATGTCATTCCATTCTTATATTTTTCTATAATTGAACTTGGAATTCTTATTCTTTCTTGCATCTAGGACTGAAGTGTTTTGAAAACCCCCACAACATTGTCTTGTGGGACTCAAAATCTACAAATCTCCTTAAATGATCTCTAATTTGAATAGCTATAGGAATATCATCTTGCCATGTAACATTATTTACTCTAGGCAACTCATTGAGAAATACATTAAGAAAATAACTAGAGTATCATATCGGAAGGGGTATCTTGACTCCTTTGTCTTTTGCAAGTTCTCCATCAACTATAATCTCAAAATCTCATAAAGATCAAAGCCTTTGCCTTCTTTCACAATCTGATGGGTTGTGTGTATTCAAGTGTCAGAGACAAAATTCTCTCTGTTTGTGTAAAATATTTTTATCCAATCATCATTGAAGCATATTTAGCTATTGGATCTTTAATTTCATCCATAGTTAGGGCACACTTATCAAACTTGGCTCTAGTAAGCTTCATCACCACATCATTCTTTACCAGGCCTTCAATGTCAAGACTGGTCTAGTGGAGCTTAAACTGGTGACAAGCCTAATTGCATCTTTATTTATCATATGCAACATGTCCAACCACATGAATTTTTCATGAATTATTCTCAAGACATTCTTCACCCACTCATCTTCAAGACTGAAATAGGGAAAATCTACCCACACATCGAACTTCTTCTCTATTAACCTGGCATATTCTAGTTTCAACTCGAAATCATCTCCAGTCAACTCCTTTTCCCTAAATTCTACCAACTTCAAATGATCATATTAATCCATCTTCAAAAGAATGTATATTCACACATCCTCTATGTGCATCGCACCAATAGGAACCCTAGAAAATACACCTTCATTGTATATTTCCATATAATTATATAGATGCTTCTTAAACTTAGGTCTTAGCCTTTCATGCACATGAATAACTTATGGAGTAAACATTTTGAATTTACTGAACTAGGGTTTGAAAGAAATGATTTTTCTCTACTTTCCTCTTCAAATGCTCAAACATAAATGAATTTTGAATGTATAAAAATTAATATAAACACCTTTCCAGTGACTTAAAATGCACAATAAATGTAATGAAGAAAATTAGGTCAAAAGTTGTCAAGCCCTCATTATGTTATAATAGGTATTTCCAATCCTTTCACAAATCTCTACATTGAGAGATTTCTCACTAGAGGTTTCACCAACAAATCAAGAATATCAACCTACAAATGCACAAGTATGCTGAAAACATTAACATCGCATCTTTGGTAGGGGACTGGAAAGTTTTATGTTAAAACTACCCCTAAGGTGGAATGCTCTCTATCTAGTTTTTGAAGGAAACATCTACACAAAAAATTGGCATAGATTTAGCCTTTTCATCATTCTCTTCCATTTTCAAGTCTAGATATTTTTCATCTCCTTCTTTATCTCAAGCAGATCAATCTTCTTTTGTGGAATAAAAGGTTCCACATTCTTTCTTCTGTAGAACTTAGCTATGTGTCTAGATTTATTGCATTTATAGCATGTGACACCTTGTTGTAGAGAAAAATTACTTTTTTCCATTTTAGATCTACATTCAAAATCCTTATGCCCAAACCCATTACATGTGTAACAATAACCAAGGAATGATTGGAACATCATACCATTATTGTAACCATTCATCATCCGACTTCTGTATTCACTAGCCTTATGACCAAATCTATTGTATACAAAGAATTGACTAGAAAATGATTGAAAATTCTGACTCATCCTGCTTCTACACTCTACAACTCTATTTCCAAATTTATTGAAAGAGTAACGGTGACCATTAAAAGATGAATAACTTTGTGTAGCTAGTTGTCTAATAGGAGGTCTTTTGACATCTTTCTCTTGGTTCTAGAAATGTTTGATATTTCTCTTCTTATCTTTGATCTTCCTTTGTTCATTGTTCTTCTTTTCAGCATTGTTTGGAGTCTAATTTTCCTTTTAGCATTCTCCTTTTTCAAATCCTAATCCTTCTTTATCCTTAGAAGCTTTTTGATTAGCAAGCATATCATCAAGCAAGGTGGAGCTCTTCTTGCATTTGTCTTCTTGAATTTTTTCTTTCTCCAAATCTTTCCTTAGAGACATAACTTCTTCTTCAAGCTTTGAGCATTTTGGAGACTTTTCTTTCAATTTGGAATTCAAGCAGTCTTCAACTATTTTTCCTTCTTAAAACCGCACTTTTAGATTAGTGATTGTCTCATTTAATCACTTAAGCCTCTCATTTTTTGACTTTCTAGAGCTGATTTCTCAACTTCTCGATGCACTCATCTACTTCCTTAATATTTTCTTTCATCTATCTCTATTGTTACATTCTGCTTTTTTAGATTAAAGTTCTTCTTCCATATCAACTTCATAGTATTCTTCAATAAACCCTTCCATCAGAATTTATTCTGGAGGGATAGGATACCTCCTAGTTTCCATGTGTTCAACCTCCAAGATCTACCTCAATAGTTAAGCCAATTGAAGGAAACTTGCTCTGATACCAACCATTAAACACTCAAAATACTGAAGGGGGGGTGAGTCAATATTCCTTGAAACTCATTAACTTAAAAGTGCATTCAAAGAGCCTCATTAAACTTGTAGAAATGTAAAGAAAAAATTAAATCATGCATCACAATATTAAACACAAGAACACCAGATTTACATGGAAAACCCTTGGAAGGGAAAAACCATGGTGAGGATTACCTTACAATATAGCATAATTGGTTACAATGGATTACAAATTTGGAGGAATCACTATTTAGAATGAAAGGATGACTACCAATGACTCACTACCCAAGAAGATCACTTCTTCTAGAATTACAAAAAGATATAATAATGACTCACTACAAAATTTTGAACTACTTACAATGTATCTATAATATACTGAAGGCACAATTTTAATTAGGCTAAAAAAACTAACTTTACACACTCCATTCTTCACCACTAACACCTTTCACACTTCACATTCACACAGTGATCTCACACATCATCCATACAATCCTCTTACCAACATTGAATTTTCCTATATATATGCATATATTCTACAAAAACTTGTATCATCAATTAGGTCAGCCTAATTAGATGAAACATGTAGCCCCATAACTTGTTAGCTCAAAACTCCATCACACATCCCTTGTGAAGGAAAATGAAACATGTTCTTCACAAAAATAAGTTCACATGACCTATAATCAGTCCTATGAATGCACTCCATACATAATTTAATACCACATGACCACAAAACCCTAAGGTTGACACTGCACAACAAAATTGGTGAAGCAACAATTGAATGAACCAACTGTTCATTCACAACTTGACATGTGGACCACCAAATGACTTGAAACTTGGAGTGCAACCACATCTAACATCTTCAAACACATCCTCAAATCCACAAAACATAATTATTGATGGGTTAAATGTCAGTCATTAATTTTAGCATGGATTTACCTAGTTTTGTGTCCATCATAACATACCTTTTGGACTCTTTCCTCCTAAATTGCCATAATAGTTGTAAGGAATTGAAGTTTATTAATATGGAATGAAGGATACAAAATACTTAGAAATTAACTAATTATGAGTACTAATTTTTGTGGTTACGTGAAACTATGGTTTTTGAGGTTGAAGGGATGAGTGGTGAAGATTACCTAGAAGATTTCATTATCTTTTGGTTTCTATTTAGTTTTTGTCTTCTAGCACCTGTTTAGTAAATGGTTTGGTAATCAAGTTTTGTAATCGGTTTTGGATTTTAGAAAATAGTAGGCTTGAGGCCACCTCACTATTTTCCAAACTGATCAAGTATTTTTGGTCATAAAATTACAAATTGTGGATATATACATTTTTAATATTCTATTTTGTAGTTATATATATATATATATATCGAGTATGAAAGCAATCTTGAAGTTAATTTAATATAATCATAAGACTATTAAGTTATTAATGTTGAATCTGCATACTATGTAAATGTATTCCTCCATTCGGTTGGTTGGGAGAAAGGGCCCAATCCTTAACCAATGTTTGGATTCATCTTTCTATTTTTGTGTGTGAGGTATGATTTATGTTGGTTCAGTGATTTCATATGTTTTTTATTGATTCAATTAAGGGGTATGTGTAGGATCATGATGGGCCAAAAAGTGGCGATATGATGGGTATGTGTAGGGTATGTGGCTGATGACTTTTTTTTAACCCAAAGTTGATGAAACGAAAAGGGTTTTTAAAGGAGATTCTTAGATTTCCACCAATATAAATTATGCTTTACTTTGAATTTAATAAATAATTATTATTCATTTTCTATTTGAATTACAACTAAAGTCCTGATTGATAGGTTGGTTGAAAAACATCTATATCTTTCAAATGGTATCACATTTTTTGAAAATCCAAAACATGTGTCACATTCTATGCTTCGCATACTATAGGATTATTATTTTTTGTTAATTTCATAAAGTCTTGACCAAGTTAAGGTGGTCAAACATACAAGTTTTTATATTTTTTAAAATTTGTAATAAAAAATTCATAATTAATTATTTACTTGGATAAAAATTACAAAAACATATGCATCACATCGGGACATGAGTCCTCTACTTATATCTAAAATATTATAAAAAGATATTATCATTTTATTGTGGTTAGGGTGGTCGATAGACACCTACTTCTTATTTTTTCCCTAAAATTTAAGTACTACTGCATTGAAATTTGAAATTTTCACCAAATAGATTTAAAAAAAACCTAGTAGTTTAGAAACTACATTCAATTTTCTACACATTCTATTCTTACATTTTTTTGAAATAATATAGATAACTTATTCAAATTTTTATGTCAAGTTTCCTAACTTTGATTTTTTTGAATTTTTTGCCACTTAGGGCTTGTTTTTTCCATGATGATCCTGCACATACCCTAAGTTCAGTAATTTGGTATGCATATTGTTAAATTGCTAAGTTCAACGTGATCTTATTTGTTCAGTGTGGAGTGATTTTTCTTTTGAAAATATTGTTAATGCATGGCATGTGCATAGATTGTAGGTACAATGCATATATGCGAATTTGTAAAGTACACTATATTTTTAGAACACTGAAATAATTTGCACAGCTTCACTAGATCTTGTCACTAGGACACCATGGATCTTGTCACTTGGTTACTATAGCCCCTATCGCTCGAGTTATTTTAGTGCAATTTTAGTAATACATCCTTTCTATTCTTAACATTAATGTTCAAATGCATTGTGAAACTCTAAAACATTGATCTTAAGAATTTAAATTAGAATTCAAAAGTGTGTGTGTGTTGATTTGAAATAGGAAGGTAATGATTAAAAATAGGATTTGATTAAATTTACAGATTGAGAAGTGTGTCTTGATTTAATTTCTATATGCATTCATTTGGGCCACTTAATTCACTAGTTTCAGCCCTTATGTAAACTGTCACAACACCTTTCACAAGTTTACAATTCCTAGATTGATGCTTAAGGAATAAATTGAGGAAGCTAGCAAAAAAGTCCTGAGGATTGATCTAGAAATACATTTACCAATTGGATATATTTACAAGGATAGTTGATTCCCAAAACCCATTCATAGTTTAGTCCAAACATTTTGGAACTATTGCCGAGGAATGGTGTTAAAGGCCTATTAAAATATTTGAAAATGGATTTGCTTCCTTATGGTTTAGAACATAAAGAAAACACATCTCCCAATGATTTCATTGAAGGGAAACCCTGGAGATCTCAATCTCAAGTATGCAAAGGAGAAAGGGATTTTGCAATAGGGTTGTCCTAGGGCCTCATTATAAACTAATGAGGGGTTCAACACCAAGCTAGGGCTTGGAAAGATAAATGAAATGAAGGATCCAATGCTTAACCCTAATATGATGCAATACTTCACTAAATGATCTAAAAATACATGTAAATCAAAACAAAAAGATGAGAGATGAAAGGTGTGCACCTGGAAACTTGAAAAAGACTCGATGAAGGCCTAAAATGATGAAAACACTAATTTTAAAACCTGTTGGGACTCATATGCCAGTCTGGGTGATTTAGTCCCAGATTAGGGTTTCTAGGCAGAAGCTAAAATTTGGCAAAAAGGTGTCTAAAACTACAAAAATCTGGAAAATGACCTATACCGAGACCCATATGCTAGAACTAACCATGTATTAGTCTAGTTAGGGTTTTTTGAAACTTCAAAGTCTGAATCTACTCCTTAATGTCTGCTCTATCCTTTCCAATTAATTTCTAGATTCGAAGCCTTGATTTGCAACTTGTAGAAGTCTTCCAATGATCTTCAATGGAAGGTGACAACTTTGAAAACTTTTACAACTTTCTTCGAACTTTCTCTTCAATGTGTCTTCAACCTAAACCTATAAATCACACACTAAAGAGAGGGAAAAATGTTGTTTTGTTAGTAGAAAGGGGTTTGCCTTGGTCAAGCCCCGTTTTGGTAATCAAACCTTGAAATGAAATGAGATAGGAATGGAGAATGATGAATGAAAAAAATAAGATGTTGCAACTCACCAAACTCTAGCAATAAAGTGCTGCAACCATGTATGAAGTGGCTCCAATGGATGTAGATCTTGAATCTTGCTTGAATGGGATAGATCTTGAATTGATGCTAGCCTGAATCATGGAACCCTACATCACAATTGTGAGCTCAAAGACAAACATGATGTATGATGACTTTCACATGATGCTTGTTGCTTGAATAATACTCTAAAGAACTTAATAATCAGCTCTTGAATGCTCTTGTAAACACTTGATTGCTCTTGTGAACTCAAAATTTCTATAAGAAACTTGTATTTATACTTGATTATGCCAAATTTCCCAAAATTACAACACTACAAGTCGACATCAGATCTAGGAGGATAAAATTCCACCAAGAATTTGAATTAATTCTAATTTTGGGCCACATGAGACTCATATGCCCAAGGTGGTGTATGAGTCCCATTAGACACAAATTATAGGACCATTTTCAAAAATTCTTAGAAAGGTGTAAAATCCAGATCAGGACCCAATACCCTAGGTGGGATTCATATGCCCTAAGTGACGTATGAGTTCCAAATAACTAAATTTGGGCTAGACAACCTAAAAACACCTAAATTATGATTGAATATTGATTTATGCTAGGATTATCCTAAAAAAGATACATTAAATGAGTCTTGTGGATGTAAAATAAGGCCAATTAAACCATAAAGAAGCCCAATTATTTAATAAAACTCTATAAAAGTGTGAAGGTGTATTACAAAACTTTACAACACTCCAAATAAGGTACCAATTAGGTTCATTTAGTTCACAAGGACCCAAGACCTAATGTGAATATGTTTGAAATATTACAACACTAAATCAAGGCCATGTTAGGGAGTACTTTTTCCATCATTCCATCTAGACCCCACTTTAGTGAGAGGAGGAACTTGCTTCCAACTCACACTAAAGTAGACCAACATGCATGAATAGGGGTCCAAATGTACCAATGCTAGCTAGATAGGATGACCATGATCAAGAGGGTTGTGCAAGCCCCCAGGATCAAGGTCCCATGGAAAACCAACATAGGCACAAAATAAAACACATGAAAATGATATAAAGAGCAAGAACACGGCATAAACATACACTGCCAAAGACCTAAAGAGAAAAGAGAGACAAAAAAAAAGTGGGGTTGGATCAAGATTCGACCATTTGTCCATCATGATGTGGATTAGGTCTAGGCTATTTGTTCAAAAAATGCACTCTCACTTTGAGGCAACAAAATTTTTGGCTATCCACTCGGTCAATAATCCAAAGGGGTGAGACACATACACAGATGGCTAGTATGCACTCACAGACACACGTGAGTGGCTATGGGAAAGTCATGCCTTGATCGGGCTTCCTGTCAAACCATACCAAAGTTATACCTCTTGATAACTTTGATAAGGTGCCACACAACAATGAACTTCAAGCTTCATGAGGAAAACAAAGCTTCGTATGCTTGGAAATCATGAAAAAAAAAGATGGCTCCATAGGTATGCAAGATGTATTATGCAAGGTCATGACCATATAATTGAAAGTGCAAATGCAATAATAGGGAATGCTCAAAGGAGTATTTGTTAATTCATGTAAGGTCTTTACCATAGGGAACATTGTGCCTAATGTCTCCAAGAGAGGACCAATAAAAGAATAAAGATCCACAACTTAGGGGATGCAACACGTAACACATCAAGCCACTAAGAGGAATGCAATATGCTAAGAGAGATCACACTCTTGAAAGACATCACACCTAATGACAACCAAAAAGAAAAAATGCATTGCATGAAATAAGAAGACTACAACATGAAACATGAAAAGGAAAAATGCAAAAGAATAATGCCAATGTATGCCCCCACTTTAAAGAAATTGCTAAACACCATGCTGTGAGCAATAACTTTAAAGTAGAAAATGATGAATGATAATAATAAAGAAGACATGAGAGCTAAGTTGGAAATCCCTATGCCAAGCCATATGTTTCCAAATAAAGCTATGTCATGCAAAATAAAAGAGAGGGGTTTCCCCCAAAATGAAACTCCAAACACACATAAGGGATCTATGGATTTGGGGTCAGTATGTTCTTGCTACAATGTTTTCTAGAGAGTTCAGAAATGTCATCATTCCACAAATACACATAGAACTAGAAGAATAAAACAAAGAGAGTGAAAGCAAAGAAAAACCTTTCAGTTCAACATGGAAGAGATGTGAATATCTCGATGCCTTGCATCATGCAAAAAAGGAAAACACAAGACAAATGGAAAAAGATAAAAGGGAAAATATTGTTGGTCAACATGGAAGAGAGACATGAATATCTTGATGCCTTGTGTCATCCCCAAAAGGAAAACACAAGACATAGAAAAATATAAAGAAAAAGATAAAATATTTATGACATAGAGAAGAATGAAGGTACAAATATTGGAATGCCAAAAAGAGAGAGAGATACATCAAACAAAACTGTATGGGAGAACACATCACACACATGCAATCACATAAAATAAATAATTCAAAAGACTAGTAAGGCACATGAAAGTCAACCTAAAGTAGGTCGTCCACATCCCAATCATTTTCATTGTATACTGTAGGTGGACAACTAGCCAAAGGAATAATAGCAAGTTCCAAACTAGGGCTATCACCAAGTTTAACACTCTTCTTAGAAGAATTATTGTTTAAGCTCTATGGAAGAGGAAAACAATGTATTCAATTCATTATGCATCTCCTAATCAATTCTAGTAATCTCCTCATCATCATCTAAATTAATCACAACAGGAGGCCGAGTGATAATTTATAAAGAAGGTTTTATCTCTTTGTTGCGGTTGTGCTATAGGATCTTTTTTATTTCAATAAAGGGGGAGAATCATCATGCATTGCTTCAATCAAGTTTGGATTCTGATTTTGTTTGTTTATTTTTTCATTTAACCTGCGAGCAAGAGCACGACGTCTACACCTACTCTCTCTAGCACCTCTATTTCTTTTAGTTTGGTTTTCAAGTTGTGTTTGTGTGGGAGCAGGTTGATTAGCCATAGGTTTCTTTTCTTCCTTAAGGGGAGGAAGGAAAGGAACCATGGAAGGTTATTCAACCACTTTCTCTTTAACTTTGTAAACTTGTTTTATCATAGGAGGTGTAATGGGATTGTTTTCATTCTCTTGGTATTTTGTAGGAAATGGGTGAAGGTCCTGTCTTAAGTGGGTCTTGGTTATTTGGAATTTCTTTAGGTTCAATCATTGTCTCATCAATGATGGTAGGCTTGATTATTGGTTGAGGCATGTTTCGAAGGGATAGTTTCGCTATGTATTTCGCCTTGAATTTTTGATAAGATTTGAAAAAAAGGTCTTCTCATGGTTTGATAGGTTCCATAGGCTTGGCCCAAAAGAAATCCAATGAAAATTTTTCACAGGAAGACAAAGGGTAAAAGCCACTATGATTCCCAGTGAAAATTTCATTTCAAAGGGAAACTTTAAGCATTTATGTACAACTGAAGGGACTACATTCATGGAGCAAAGCCATGGATAGCCTAGCTTCACACGAAATTGGTCTGACTGTGGGATGATGTAGAATGAGACATCTAATGTTTTCAGTCTTATTTGTAAAGGAAGGGTGATCGGTCCCATCATAGGGAAAGTGAAACCATTATGCGTCTTGATCCATGCTTTTGATTTATCATATATATCTTAATAGAGTTCATGTAGAAGTAAGAATTCCTTAGTGATCACATTCTCTCCATAGACGAGATCTATTAATATTCCATTAGTGGGCTTTCCATAGATTTAGCTGACTATGTAAATAGGACCATGAGGCGCATGTTTAAGTATATCCTGTAAAGAGAAAACAATCTCAAGAGGCTTTTTAGTTCGGCCCTTACGAGGAATAACATCTATCACTCCTACCATATCATATGTATCGTGTTCAACAATATCATTGTTGTCATCATGTATGTATCAACATTCATCACATCATTATTTGTGGTTTCAAATTATATTTGACAAATGAAATGTTATGATTAGGCATAAGGGCATATGTGCAGGATCATCATGGAAAAAACAAGCCCTTAAGTGGCAAAAAATTCATAAAAAATCAAAGTTAGGCAACTTGACGTAAAAATTTGAATAAGTTACCTATATTATTTCAAAATAATGTAAGAATGGAATCTATATAAAATTGAATGAAGTTTCTAAACTACTAGGTTTATTTAAAGAAAAAAAATCTATTTGGTGAAAATTTGAAATTTCAATGTAGTAGTACTTAAATTTTAGGGAAAAAATAAGTAGGTGTCTGTTTGGCCATCCTAACCATAATAAAATGATAATTATTTTTTATAAGATTTTAATTATAAGTAGAGGACTCATGTGCCGATGTGATGAATATTTTTTTTGTAATTTTTTTCTAAGTAAATAATTAATTATGAATTTTTTACTACAAATTTTTAAAAATTTAAAAACTCATATGTCTAACCACCTTAACTTGGTCAAAAACTTCATGAAATTCAATTTTTTTTTTAATCTTATAGTATGTGAAGCATAAAATGTGACACATGTTTCAGTTTCAAATGTGATACCATTTGAAAGCTATAGATGTTTTTCAATTAGCCTATCAATTAAGACCTTAGTCATAATTCAAATAGAAAATAAATAATCATTATTTATTAAATTCAAAGTAAAGCATAATTTATATTGGTGGAAAGCTGAGAATCTCATTTAAAAACCCTTTTCATTTCATCAATTTTTGGTAAACAAATAATCGTCAGCCACATAGCCTATGTGCATACCCATCATATCACCACTTTTTGGCCCATCATGATGCTACACATACCCAAGGTTGGTAAAGATTTGCAATTTTTGGTTAGGATGGGAAACAAAATTATTTCCTTGATCATTAACACTTCCAATGGAAAGTTGAATGAAATCAATGAGGTCTTGGACAAGATGTTTAAGACACTTGCAATGTTTCGTATCATGTCCATTTTTTTGGTGATAGTGACGGTAAGAATTTGGTCTAAAGTTTGTGGGTAATGGTTTATTAGGATCAAGAGTTTTAACATGAGGCAAGGTAATGATTTTCTGTTCTAAGAGGGTAAACCCACAAAAGTGGTTTACAATTTGAGTGAGGAAGGAAAAGTGGTAAAAAATGACCCCATATAAAATATTTTGGTTTTTGGGGTTTGAATGAAACATTTGGTTCAAGCGAACCAAAAAAGGGTTCGAATGAACCCTAGTTCATGTGAATGAGTTAAATGCAAGGTGGACCCCATCCCACCAAAAAAAACAATGAAAACCCCTTTTTGAAAGGGGGTTCAAATGAACCTTGGTTCGCTCGAACCCCCCTTTTCCCACCTCCCTACTCTTTGGCACAAAAAAACCTATACTTTTTTCCCTTCGAAGCTCAGGTTGAGGATGAAAATGGAGGAGACTTCACGAACCCAATTGGAATTAGGTAGTCCTTGGAATGAGCTATCCAACGACTATAATTTTAATGTGTGTGGGTTTTATTATCTTTTTTTTTTTTTAGTTTTATTAAACATAGGTTTTTCACTGAAAATGAAGCTTTCTGTTCTACACATGTTGAAAAATAGAAGATTATCAATTTTTTTTTTTTTTAAATATGAGTGCCCTAGAGATATTGAAGTCCTTGATCCAACAAAAAAAGTAATTGAATTTCGATACATACAAAAAAATTTACACGTTATATGGTCCGCCTATGTTTGAATTGTAATTGGTTTGAATTCAAAAATTGATCAAGGAAAAATAATTCAATAAAACACTATAGATAACCAAGTGGAAGAACTAGATATCAGAGTTAAAAATCTAAATTCAAAAGAATTTGAATTTTATCCTTCATGGAAAAAAATTTATGCGTTAAACAGTGAGCGTCACTCCTTAAAAATGTTTTTTTATGAAAAAAAATAGTTTTCGAGGAAGATGGAAAAAGAGGTACAATCTGATTCCAAAAATTTTGAAAAAAATATATTTAGAATCTATAGATAAAATTTCATGAAACTCTAGTTTGCATCATCTTCAAATTCCTCATGGTTTAACCGCTATAGGTTCCCAAAAGTGAAGATTTAGTTAGAAAAAAATATTTTAGTGTCCAGTTTGGCCAAAAATTGTAAACCACTATTGTGGGATCACCCAAGAGTTGTGTCATTGTGTTGTGAAGGGTATCGGGTAACGGAGTGAATTTCCTTTACGGGTCCCCATAGCTAAAGGGTATTGCTGCTTTAACAACAACTACTTGGTTATTGAAATTTTGAGTTGTTTGTTGAGGGGGATTGAATTGAAGGAATCCTTTATTCTATTTTCTAAAATGTTGAGAATTGTTTTTTCTTATGGACTCAGAATTTTGAGTATGGCTAGAAGTGGATCTTGCATCTCGGCTACTAACCGAATTTGATAATCACAGAGGGCAGTACATAAGTGCATGAAGGAAGGGAGTTTCATCATGGTAAGTTTATCATGTATCTTACTTTGGAAATTCTCTATGAAGATATTTTGAAGGTGAGGGTTGGGAACCTTGACATTGATTTGGGAATAAAGCGATTGGTAGCACGAGATAAAGCTAATGTATCTTACTTTGGAAATTCTCTATGAAGATATTTTGAAGGCGAGGGTTGGGAACCTTGACATTGATTTGGGAATAAAGCGATTGGTAGCACGAGATAAAGCTAATGATATTTTCTTCTTTTTGCTTTCATTTCATCAAATCATCCAAGGTCATTTTAGGAGTCATATGCACTTGGAAATGGTTTATAAATGCATCAAAAAGTTAATTGAATGAATGAATTGAGTTGTTTGGTAATGAAGAGAACCATTCCAACGTAGTATATTTCAAGCACCTAGGGAAAATCTTAGCCAAGAGTTTGTCATTAAGAATAAAGTCACTACATAAGAGGGTATAAGCGGAAACATGGTTAGAAGGATTTCCCTCTCCCCCATATTTCTTGAATCTAGGCACCTCTACACCTTGTGGCATTGGTGTTTACAATATCTCCAAGGAAAAGGGACTACTTTTCACATAATATGTAGGTGGGCCATTTTGATTTTGATTGATGGTGGAAACTGTCTTTTGAAGAGATGAAATGGTTTGCAAAAGTTCATTTATGAGAGGGTCATTGCTTGTATCATGAGATGGAGGTAAAAAAGGTGAAGGGGTGTATGTGTTTGAGGGACAAGTGAATGAAATGCTTAAAGGTGGTAAGGTGGTAGGAGATATGATGTGCGATGCCACAAAGGTACTAGGGATGCTAGCAGAAATTCCAAAGGGAGGAATCACATTACTAGTTGGTTGCATTGTTGTTGTGACTTGAGGGTTGGTATAGATAGGAATAGAGGAAATTGTTGTGGGAGGAGGAATTTGCATTCCTCCTTGGCTTGTGACGTTGTTTGAGGTTAAAGGACAACTAGTGGTTGAAGTAAGGTGTTTTCCAAAGATCTGAACTATGTTACGCACAAGGTAGAGTCCATCTTGACTTTCAAGCATGCGATGAGTGTTATCTGTAGTGTCAAAAAATGTCATTGGTGACATTCTCACACTTGTTTGGGCCCTCCTAAAATTGAGCTTAAGGATGCCTTGACTTAGTGTTTTAATGTGTTTAACACACTTGCATTAGGTCTTTCACCCTTGTGAACTAATGTACTTAATTTTTACCTTGCTAAGGTGTTCTAAAGTGTTGTAACACACTTTCACACTTTTTTGAGGTTTTATTAATTAACCAAACCTAATAAATATCTTTTTAACCTTAATCCTATCTTATTTTGAGTGTTGTAAAGTGTTGTAATATAATTTCACACTTTTCTAGGGTTGTCATTAATACTTGGACTTCTTTATGCTTTAATTGGACTTATTTTTCATCCACAAGCCTTAATTAATGCATTTTTTTTGCATAATCCTGACACAAACCAATATCCGATCACAATTCAGGTGTTTTAAGGTTGTATGAACCAAATTTAGTGATCTAGGACTCATTCACCACCTTGGGAGAATGAGTCCCACTTAGGTTTTGGGTACCAATCCTGGGTTTATACCTTTCTAAGAATTTTTGAAAATGATCCCATAAATTATGCCTAATGGGACTCATTTTCCATCTTGCCCAAACGAGTCCCGTGTGACCCAAAATCAAAATTAATTCAAATTTTTGGTGGGATTTTACACTACTAGATCTAATTTCGGCTTGTAGTGTTATAATGTTGGGAATTATTTTATAATTAAGTATAAATACAAGGTTCTTTCACTCATTTTCACTTAATACTTTTGTGAGAGCATTCATAATAGAAAATTGAAGTCCACAAGAGCATTCAAGTGTTTACAAGAGCATTCAAGTATTTACAAGAGAATTCAAGGGAAAAATTCTTCATCAATTGTTGCAGCAATCTAAGATCCATCATCATGTCAAGGTTATCAAGCATCAAGCATGTTATTGAGCTAGTATTGTTATGTAACATTGAAAATCCAAGATCAAGCATTGTTCTACATCCTTCATGACCGTTTCATGTTGAGTTGAAAATTTACAAGACATAATTTAAGGTATCATTGCTCATGTTTCATGTCCTATGTTGCATGTTTCATGTTCATCTTTCATTATTTCATCATTTGGTATAATTACCTAAAAGGGGTTTGACCTAGGAAAACCCCTATTCACTAACAACCAAGTTTTTCTCCTCTTTACATGTGTGATTGTGAGTTTATAGTTTGAAGAAAAGTGGATTTGAAGCCTTCAAAAGTACCAAAATGACAAAGTTACAAATGTCGTCAAAGTTGTCAAGACTCATGGAAACTCAGATTAGGGAAAAATATCCATCCAATTTGCATGAAATCAGTGGGAAAGTGCTTATTTGATCCATCTTCAGAGGCTTGCAAAGTTTTAGTTCAAGATTCTGCTCCTGGGACATGTGAAAAAATGGGACTGATCCCCCAGAAGTGGCGAATGAGTCCCACTATAGGTATTTTTCTAGGATTTTTGTAAATTCAAGTACCCTTTTTCCAGGAACCTATTTCTATGTAGAAACCTAGATCTGGGACTGATTCACCCAGATTGGTGAATGAGTCCCAACATACCAAAATTTTAGGATTCTCAGCATTCCAGAGCTCCATCCAGTCATCTTCAGCTTTCCAAGTGCACACCTTTCATCTTGCAACTTGTTATTATGTTTTTCATGTATTTCTAAGTCATTTAGTGAAGCATTGCATCAAACTAGGTTTAAACATATCATCTTGCATTGCATTTGTTTTTCCAAGCCCTAGCTTGGTGGTGAACCCCTCATTAATCTCTAAACATATCCTAGGAAAATCCCTTAGTATATCTCTTTCTCCCATTCTCATCCTTTCATTGAGATCTCTAGGGCATCCTTGAATGTGGAGTATAGAAAGTTTGCTTCCCTAGGTCCTAAATCCTAGTGACGACAAAATTCTATCTTACATTTTGGTGAACCTGCATTTAGAACATCATAATTCTAATTTGGAGTGTATCATCATCCTAGATTTGGCTTGCATTAACACTGCATTAGAGTTTGCATTGGTTAATCAATATTATAGGGTTTCAAATTTTTTAATTAGTGAAAGTGCATATAGGTTACATTTTTGCATCTCAAATCATTGAAAAACATTTGAAAACTGCATTTGCATTTAGGTTACAGATCATACAAACTAAAAAGCATAAAAATCACTTAATTTTTTTTTTAAATTAAAAAAAAGCCCTAATTCGTACTCATTCACTGCTTTGGACGAATCAGTCCCAGTCCAAATTTTAAACTACCTTTAACAACATTAAAAACCTCATTTATGTGCTTCCTAAGCCTCCTATTAACATATACTATAAGTCCAGAAAGGTTTGGTACCATTTGTTTTATGCATCTAGGTCAAAAACATCAATTTAGGGTACTCATTTTTGAAATATTTTCAATTTCAAGCATCATCAGATCTGAAAATGTTCACATTTCTGAAACTTTGCATAATATGGATAAATGTACTTTTCACTTTTGCATATACAATGTTTACATTCATAGAACTTTACATAAGTTTGATAAAAGTGCTTTTCATTTTTTGATATACATTTTTTGCATTCTTAAAGTTTTGCATACATTGAATAAAAGTACTTTTTGTCTTTGGATATGCATTGTTTACATTCGTACAATTCCTCCTTGGTTTTAAAGGCTATCTTCCATTCATCACCTTCTCTAATAAAGATTTGGTGATATCCACTCTTCAAATCTATCTTCGTGAAGTACTCAACTCCACTCAAACAATCCATAATGTCATCTATCCTTGGCAAGGAGAATCTGTACTTGATGGTGATCTTGTTGATGGTTATAGAATCTATATACATCCGCCATTCCCCATCCTTATTTGGTGCTAGTACTGCAAGTATTACACATGGACTCAAACTCTCTTGAATCAATCCATTCCATAACAACTCTTGCACTTGTCTATTCAACTCTTCACTTTCTGTTGGAATCATACGATGAGCTGCCTTATTCTGAAAAGTGGCTCCAGGAATCAGGTCCATTTGATGACTAATCTTTCTTACTGGAGGAAAACCTTTAGGTACATTATTACAAATAATAGATTGAAGCACATTCAACAAATCTAAAACCTCTATAGGTACCTCAGTAGTATCTTCTTTATCAACTCTAGGGATCAATGCAAAACACATATGCTCATGCTTCATACATTATAGGAACTTTCTTCCATCAACCAAACAAATTCTTGCATTACCACATACCTTTTCCTCTGCCTCTTTCAAGGGATTCAACTTATGACGAATCCCATCCTTTGTCAAAGAATAGATGTTTGCATTTCCGTCATGTATTGCTCTATGATCAAACTACCATGGTTTTCCTAACAACATATGACAAACATCTATAGGCATAATATCACACAATACCTCATCATGGTAATTTCCAATCTTGAACTTTACTAGACATTGTTCATTTACCAAGGATTTATGGTCCTTCTACAACCAAGCAATACGGTATGGGTTTAGATGCCTTCTTCTCTCCAACCACAACTTACTAACCATTTCTTTTGAAACAAGGTTATCAATACTACCTCCATCAATAATAACATTGCAAACTCTACCTTCACACTTACATCTGATGTGAAATAAATTCTTCCTTTGAGTTGGTTCATTCTCCTCATTCAACAAGGCTCTTTTGGTAACAAGAACCTCTCCTCTTTCTGCATCCTCAGAATGTGAAGACTCAACATCTTCATCTACATGTGCAACTTTTACATTACCCTTAGGTCTTCTATTTTTCCTTCCTTGATGTTGAGGACACTCATAGGATCTATGCCCTTCTTTTCCACACTGGAAACAGGTTCCACAGAAGCCTCTACTTCCCAGTCCTCATCTAGATCTTCCTCTTTGTCTTTGGTCTCCATTATTCTGATCACGAAGATGGTAGGTGTTATCTCCTTTTGGTTCTGGCTACTACTAGATGCAAGCATAACATGAGCCTATTGATAATGAATCCTTATTATCTTTATGATTCAAAGGTTTTATTTTAGTTGTGTTGGGATCCTTATAAGTGGATGCATAGCTGATTTTAAGCAATCACTTTTTCATTGAGACCTTTGTTGCACAAACAATGTCATTTTCTATGTATGCAAAAAATAGATCCAAAAGTTCCTCAATTGACCTTCCACACTTCTTCGGTGTACCCATTACACACCAAGATGTGATTGCTAGTAGTTAAAAAATCAATAATAATTTTACACGTCATCCCTATCAAAAATATTTTCTTATCAAACAATGTCCATAATCAGGACCCACACACTCATGTCAAGGAATATGATTAGAACTATGGTTAGTCACAATAGTAGGAATAGAAATCTCTAAGAGATAGTGATGGGCTTCGACTGTTGGTCCAAGAAAAATTGATAGATATTTCCCCGCATCTGTTGTTTTGGGCAACCAAGAGATATACAACAACCTCAACAAATCCATGGAATTTTAACGAGCCCACAACTTTTGCAGCACTTCATATTAATGCTACAAACAATGGTATGGTGTAATCAAATTCAACAAATTATTTATTAGCACAATGAATATAAATGGTCAATTATCAATGGTCGACAATTTTAGGTTATGTTATTGATTTTGGTATTGGTTTAGATTCAATTCATACATTTTATTAGAAAATGAGGCTGATTTTTTCCATGCAAAAACATATAAAATTGATGCAGGAGCATCTAGCAGTGTAGGGAAACCTTGCATCACCCAAAAAAAAATTATTTTCTTTATTTTCTTTAGCTATTATGAGTCCCAAGATGGCACTTAAGGGGTATAAGACTGTCAAGCATAAAAAATAGTGAAAAAAAACACTTACTATTTTTAGTAAGTTGGCCTAAACAGGCTCATATGGATGTGAAAATTTACCCCAAGTAGCAGAGTATAAAAACATTTTCGATTGCAAAAGAATAAACTCAATGCCCTGCAGGGTTAGGGAGAAATTAAAGTTTCCTTCTTGGGAAATTTCTCCAATGCAGCTTCAAATTTAGATATAAAACTTTAGAGGCCCCAAAACAACTCAAAAAGAGGACGAACCAGCCTATGGTTGGATTATGTGTTGTAGATCTCATTGAGAGAATTCCAACGATATGAAATAATAGCGAATTAGAAACCTGGATCAAAAGTTATATCCCCGCAAAGTTGGTCCTCTAAAAAGTGAATTTCATAAAAAAAATTCTTCCTAGGTCAGAAATCAAAGGGCGAGACTTTTGGTGCCAAAACAAAAAGGGGAAATTTGAACTTTCTAGAACATTCTAGGGCGGTTATTGGGGAAAATAAAAAAGGGTTAAGTGGGGGTTTTTGGAGGTGGACCTAATAGTGAAATTGTGGCTCCAAATAGTATATTTTCTTTTTAGAGTTGATTTTGTTGTAATGAATCAAGCCCATGAGGTTGTAACATGTAAGCTTTGAATTTGTAATTTCTTTTTTTGAAAATAATTGAAAGTGAGTCATTTTTCTGTCTCGCATCTTCTATGTTGGTATCTTTTGTTGTGATTTATGTGGGTTTTGAGTGGTGTGACCCTCATCAAATGGTATCAGAGTAGGAGTTCCTGAGCCTGTAACAGAGTGCCAAACATGAGGAAGTTGCAATAGGACTTGTGAGTGTGGGTTGAGTTCACGATGCCTCCAAGACTTGCCAAGTATGGTAGAGGTAGAGGCTGAGGTGGTGGAGGAAGAGATCCACCTCGAGATGAAATCAGAACCCTTAGAAGGCAATTAGAAACCTTGCAACAAGAGGTTTGAAGAAGAGATGTGCAACGAGACAGAGATGACAGTGAAGATGAAACAAAAGAGGAAATGGAATAGGAAGAGCAAGATCCAATGGATCCTAGAGAAAGAAGATTGTTGTGAGCGATCTCAAGGATTAGGAATAATTTATATATGGAGAGATAGAGATAGAGATAGAGCAAGAGAAAATGAGGGAGAAACAAGGAGAGAGAGAGAGTGTATGTGTGCACTGAGTAAGAGAGATCTCTAATAGAGAGGGAGATAGATGGAGGGAGAGAAATAGATATAGTAGAGAGAAGTAGAGAGATATAGAAAGGGGAAATAATAGGGAGAGATATGAATATAAAGGAGAGAGAGAGAGATAAACATAACTTGGGAAAGATAGAGATGGTGAGAGAGAGACAAAGACAGAAAACAAGATAAATGTATAAAGGGAGAGATGGAAGGAGAGAGGGAGAGGGAGAGGGAGAGATAAAGATAGAAAGGGTGAGACAATGAAAGAGGGGGAGGTTAAGAGAGAAATATAAAGATATAGGAAGTGATATAGAGAGAGAGGTAGAGAGGGATATATAGATATATAGATAGATAGATAGATAAATAGATAGATAGATAGATAGATAGAGAGAGAGTAAATAAGAGAGAGATAGAGATAATGGGATATAAATACAGAGGAAGAGGGAGAGACGAGAAGACAAAAATAAAGGGGGAAAGAGTGAGAGATAAAGGAGGTGAAAAAGACAATTAATAAGAGAGGGAGAGAGATAGAGAGAGTGGGGGAGAGATAGGGTGGGAGAAATAATGAGAGGTGTGTGTGTGCGAGTGAAAGAGATATAAAGATAGAGATAGAGAAGGAGAAACTAGGAGTTTGTGTGTCTGAGTGAGAGAGATATTGAGATAGATATAGAAAGGGAGAGATATATTATAAATATAGAGAGAGGGAGTGAGAGAGGGAGAGAATAGATATATAGAAAGAGAGAATGATAGGGAGAGAGGGAGAGATATGGATAGAAAGAGGGAGAGATATAGAGATATATATAGTGGGAAAGATAGAGGAGAAAGAGAGATAGAAATGTAAGGAGAGGTGAGGAGATAAAGATAGGGAGAGAGATAGAGATGGAGAGAGAAATAGAGATACAAAGAGGGGGATACAAAGAGAGATGAAGAGAATGAGAGAGGGAGAGATGGAGGGATATAAAGATAGAGAGAGGAAATTATATATAGAGAGAGGTAGAGAGAGGGAGATATATGGAGAGATGTAAGGAGAGGTACATATGGGGAGATATATATATATATAGAGAGGTCTCTTTATATCTCTGTCTCCCTCTTTATCTTTATATTTCTTATTATCTCTCAATCTCTCTTTCTCTCTCCCCTCTCTTTTTCTCTATATTTTTCTTCCCTACTCTCTTCCTCTATCTATATTTCTTTCATTTGTTCTCTCTATCTATTTCCATCTCCCTATATTTCTCCCCTTACTATTTTTTGCTATCCCTAGTTATACCCCCCTCTCTCTCCCCCTTTCCCTCTTGATCTCTTGATCTCTTGACCTCTATATATATCTATCTCTTATTTCTCTATATCTCTCTATCTCTCTCTGTAAGTGATTATATCTTTGTCTCTCAACTCCTCTCTTTTCCTCTCTCTTTCTTTATCTATCTTCCCATTTATATCTCTTTATCTCTCCATATTTATTCATTTATATCTATATCTCTATTTTTGCATCTCTAGGTCTTTTTTTATCTCTTTGTCCCCCTCTCTATTTCTCTCTCTATCTATTTTCCTCCTAAGTGTGTAATGGGTACACTAAAGAGGTTTTAAGGCCAAGTTATATCCTTAATCAAATGACATGCTACCCTGAGCATAACTCCCTAGGGACATGATATCCTTGGATTGTTGGCATGTAATGACTAATTAAAAGTTACCTTTTCTATCTCACTCTTTAAATTTCAATTTCTATTATAAGTTTGAAATTCATTTTATTATATAAATTATATAACAAAAATCCCAAATAGAATTATTCTACAATAATTAATGATTTAATAAGATAAAAATAATTATAAATGAAATTAATTCTAATAAGTTTTTAATTATTATTGTAATTACATAAAAATACAAATAATTAAATTAAATTTCAAACTTAAATCTAAATTTAAAATTAAATAAAATAAACTCAATGGAAAGTCAAAATATATCAAAATACAAATATTAATAAACACAATATTTTTAAAAAATTAATAACAAATCATAAAATTATCAAGTTAAAAAATGGTTAAATATAAAAGTAAAACTATTTTTTATATCTATTAGAATTGAAATATTAATAAAATATGACCTAAAAATATAATTAATATATTACAAACAATATTAATATAAATTCAATATTAACAAATAAAAAACTATATAAAATATTATTAAATAAATTAAATTTTAAAAAGTAAAATTGTATTTCAAATAAAATATGAAAAATAAAAAAAAACTATATTAAAATTGTTAAAAGTAAAATTATAATTTTTATATTAAAATTACAAGTAACACCAAACTTTAAAAGTGAAAAATAAAATGAAACCTATTCAAAAGATAAAAAGTCAATTCATAATTATTGATTTATTATAAATAATATTATTATAAAAAAATATAAAAAAAATATTATTATTTATCTAAAAATATATATTTAAAAAATATATATAAAAACTTATTATTATTTATCTTTAAAAAATTTAAAAGAAAAAAAAAAAATCTTATCGTGTGTTTTCTTGATTTAAAGCTAAGAATGGATAAGAATGTAGTTTTTTTAATTATATACTATAATTTTTAATACTTTAAAAAAATTGATGGTTGAGAGATCATTTCAACAGTCTTGCATCCTTCTCTACAATTTTCAACCATTTATTTTAAAAAGTAGGTTGTTCACTTCATATAAGAAACACCTTTGGTGTAATGAAGATGTAGTGCCTCTCATGTTCTGATACTCTGATACTGCTTTGGTGTGTGTGTTTTGCTTCAATGTGATTTCTAGTTATGTTCTGATGCATATTTGATACTTTGTTTGACAACTTTTCTGCAATGTGTTGGGCATGGCAGATAGTTATGCTTATTTGCTTACGATAGTTGGAATTATGTGTGGGATACTCATGTTATGATGATGTTACTTTGTGAGTTATTTTGATGATGTGATGCCTAGATTATGTTTACTATATTTGATTCAGGTGAAGGAGACAGGGTGGCATTACTGAGCACCCTACCTCACCATAACTCTCCTTCACAATGTGTTTGACTATGAATTATTTGCATATGTATATGTTGTTTGATGTTTTATGTTATGCAGGAATGTAGGCACTGGGTGTTGACTACACCTGCATTGTCAGGTCTGAGCGCATCCTACAGACCCAATGGTTGATGTGGTTAGGGAGTTGGTAAGAAAGTACCCCCGCCTATGTCAGTGGTTGGTCCAAGGATTGTTCATGTTGTGTCCGTACTTCATTCGTGTGGGTATGGTTGTTAATTAAATCATTTTATTTCATGAGTTTTATAAGTGTGTTTATGGATTGGTCTAGTGCTTTATGATTTAAATTAAATGCTAGTCTATGGTGCAAAATATTAAATTAATGAAAGGTTCAATATTGCTTATGATATTAATACTTTGGAAAATTATGGTGTACATTAGCACTTTTATTGTTATTTTAAAATGTGAAGCTATCCTTTAATTTAAATCATTAAATTAAATAAATAGTTAGATAAATTATTATGGTTTATTTTTAAAAGAAATAAAGTTAAGGAAATCATTATCTTATTTGTTTTAATTAGAAAAAGGTGATTTAATAAAATAAATTTTAAACTTCAATTATAATTAAGTGAAATGTTGTTTAAAATTATTATTAATTAATTGTTTATTTTTCAAAAAAATAATTTTATTAAAATGAAATTAAAATATTTAAAAGACATATTTTTTTGGTGTAAATTAATTATTGAAGATTCTTCTTCCAAAATTGGAAAATGGCAGAAATGGTGGGTTAAGTAGAATTTGCATGGGAAAGTTGTTAGAAAATTTATGACAACTTTTGATTTGGTTTTTTGGAAAAAGGTATATTTCTAAATATTGCTTTTTCAAAAAAGAAAGAGGGACAAAATGAAAAAATGTCTGCAACTCAAAAAATTATTGAAATTTTTTCTAAGAATTAGTAATCTGTGTGGTCTTTCATCGATTTCATCTAAGATTCGATTTTTGGCTTGCATTGGGTTTTGTTGTTGAATCCGTTGTTGTTGGGGTTTTGAATCTCCAAATTACAGAAGATTGTAGCTGGCTAGAGTCACACATCATTCTGTCCTCGAATCAAGCATTGCATAAGACTCCAAGTAATTTGAATTTCATAATTTGATCTCTGTAGATTTAGTTTTTAAAAGGAGAAAGGAAATTCTATTTGAAAGAGAAAATATGTTTTCTATGTGTTTGGGAAAATCCCATTCTCTGTAATTATTTCTTCTTGTCTGTAGATTTCTCCTTCCTCTCTATAATTTTCATTTTGGAATTCCTATTGAAATCTCATTTCCCTTTGTCTTTGGAATCTTCTCATGCCAGTGTACAAGTGGTCACCCTTGAAAGAGTTTCCCTAATTAAGTGAAAACCTAATTAATTTACCTAGTGGGCTGGGTTAGTTATCACATAACAAGATAAAAATATACACCTCACTTGTGCTGTTAGCGCTCCCAAAGGCTAAGGACAGGTGGGAAGACCTGGTCGGTAAGGTCACTACCTTGTCTTCACAAAAGATAGATGGGTCCGCATGAGTCACCCTATGGGGCGACTTTTTGAAACAGGATGTCTGGTTAACAATAGATGGAGGAAGCTCCTAGATTATAGGCAGTTTGGTGAATCCATGAAGGCCATGCGATGAAGCTCTCCCATTATGCCCCTTTGTTTCCCTTGTTCTTGTACCTCTAAAGTTGTTTTAGTTGTTTGAGTTGTTTATTTACTATTGATGTTTATGTTGTTCGTAGGCTTGAGTCTTGCGATGTGTGTCCTTTATGTTTGAGTTTGTGGCTGAGGGTTCTTTCTTATCGACTCCTTGCACTGGGGGTGTTCCTTCAGGTCCACACGGTCGGGTGGAAATGTGCAATGCACCCATTGGGTCCCCATTTGTGATCGTGGCGTGGATGTAGTTACAGTGATCTCAAAGTTCGCATGGAGAAGATTGTACCTATGAAGAGTACTCTTTCATTATTATACTTTTGTATTATTGATTGTACCCTTCCCAATGTTATAAGGGAAGTGGCCTTGTAATGTAACTTTGATTTTATATTGTGTTGTACTTGTGGAAATATATTCCACATTTGTAACTTTGAACTTTGAAGATGAATATAGTATTATGTGATTTATGTTTATGAATTTATATCTTATTCTTCTTGTACTTATATCATGTTTTATTCTTATTTCTTTCTTCCGCTTTAGTTAGTAACATTTATCGTTAATTGTTGGGTTCATTTAAGTAACACACCATGTACCCCATAGGATTGGGTTAATGCTTTATGTTATATCTATGTTGTATATATGTTTATTTGTTGCATTGTGTAATTGTTATTTTCAAAAAAATATATTATGTATTTGTTATAGTTGTCCTATGGGGTTTGCGTGGTAGGGCATTACAACTTGGTATCGGAGCCAAGGTTAACAACACTGGGTACTGTAGGTTAAGTAAACCCATTATGTTAATCTTGCTGTGTAACTTTGAACTTATGTAATCCCTTTCTTGTTGCATAGAATCATGCCTACGGGTTAGGGATGTGGACGTGGTCATGGTGGTCATGAAGCTAGCTATCATAATTCTCCACCTCATAGCTCCCATGAATCAGAGGAAGAGGAAAATTAGGGTTCCTAGAACAACCCTCCAGGTGGAGGCCCTAATCTAGAGTAGCAAATTCAGGGTGGTGAGCAGTTGCATCGACTATTGGAAGATGTTCTTGGCCGTTTGGGTCCTAGGAAGGATGAGCAGTGGGTGATCAAAGAGAGAGAGTGGTCACCGAGGAGGAATGAGATACTAACAGATCAGGATGTAGTGGCCGCTAGACATATGAGAGATCTCCTCAAGGCACATCCTCCTATTTATGATGGCTTTGGTGGAGGTTTGGAAGCTGAAACTTGGCTTATTGATCTAGATCGATGCTTTGCTATGCATCCCTACAAAAGTAATAATAGGGCAAGGTGCACCATCATGCACCTTAGAGGATTTGCATCCACATGGTGGTGTTTGGAAGAACATAAATTACACCTTGACATTGGTTTAGTGACATTGGAATTGTTCTTAGAATGGTTCAGGGCCCGTTTCTTATCTGATCACTGGAGGCAGTGCTGGGTAGATGAATTCCATGACTTGATATAGATGGTAATGTCCATAGAGTAGTATCAGCACCGCTTCTTTGAGCTTAAGTAGTATGCCATAATTGCTAATGATGAGGCTATGCTAGTAAAAATTTTTGTCAGAGGTCTAAATGTTAGGATTAGTGGGGGTGTCTGAGTCTTTGCACTGAAGACGATGGAGGTTGCCATTGAGAAAGCTCTCCTTGTGGAGGGGAATTTGACCTTGGCTTTAGGAGGCCACATTGGAGTTCAGTTTGGTAGTACTCCTGCTGCAGGTGGTGGTTCACATGGTGGGAAGTCTCAGGCTGTAGGTCCTTCCAAAACTCATTCTGCACCTACTAAGGGTGGATAGTAGTAGTTTTAGTCAAAGAATAAGCCCTCACAGTCTCCTTAGAGCAATAGATTTCAGTCTAGGAGGAACCATCATTGGTAGAGATTGCAACATAACCGGGTTGAGTAGCCAACACAGTCCTCATAGCTTGCACCTAGCTATGGTAGCTATTAGGAGTCTAATGTTCCGTCTAGTGTCAGATGGTTTGGCCATGGTACAAGGTGTTTCAGTTATGGACAACAGGGACATATTTCTAGACAATGTTCGTAGAGGAGCACTGCAAGGTTTAGTCAGAGGCTGGCAACATCTGAGCTGACCGTTGGAGACGTTGGCAAGTCTCATCAAGTTTTTATACAGTAGATAATCGTCAGGCCAATCACCAGGGCACTGTGGTGGAGGTATTATGTTTGTTTCAAGGCACTCCTATATCTATACTTTTTTATTTTGGTACATCAAATTCCTTTATTTCCCCTTTAGTTGTTAAGTATTGTAATCTGGTTGTGGCAAAGCAAGGCATTAAGTGGCATGTTGAATTAGCTTTTGGGGAAAAAGTGTTAGTGGAGTCTCTTGTTCCAGGATGTAAGTTGGAGTTTGGTTCAGTTGTGACTTCAGTGGATCTTCAGATTCTTCCCCTAGGTTCTTATGATGTCATATTGGGGATGGATTGGTTGAGTGCACACTAGGAAATAATTGATTGTCGTCGTAAGTCTATTCATTGTTGGGATGATTCTAGAGGCGAGGTTGAAATTGTTGGCATTCAAAAGCCTATCTCCTTGAGGATTATCTCCACAATGTAGTTGAAGAGGTGTTTCTGTCAAGGGTGTTAGTTGTTCGCTGTCTCACTTAGTGACCTGGATATGGAGGAGAGTCGAGAGATAACTTTGGACGATTATCCTCTCCTGAAGGAGTTTTTTTATGTGTTTTTGAGTGAGATACCTAGGATGCCACCTAAGCGTGACATCAACTTCCGAATTGATCTCATTCCAGGAGTTGAGCCTATATGTAAGGCTCCTTATAGGATGATAACTCAGGAGCTTCAAGAACTCTGGTTGTAGTTAGAAGAATTGTTTGAAAAGGGGTTTGTCCATCCTAGTGTTTCCCCTTAGGGAGCATTGGTCATTTTTCATGAAAAAGAAGGATGGTTCACTTCGTCTGTGTATTGATTACATGCAATTGAACAAGGTGATAGTGAAGAATCGCTACCCCTTGCTGACGATTGATGATCTGTTTGACCATATCAAGGGAGAAAAGGTGTTCTCTAAAATTGACCTCAAATCAGGATACCATTAGTTACGGATTGTTGAGGAGGATATTCACAAAACTGCATTTCGTACCCGGTATGGACATTATGAATTTACTGTCATGCCATTCAGGTTAACTAATGCACCCTCCATTTTGATGAGCTTAATGAATGGTGTTTTCCGGACCTATCTAGACCATTTTGTGCTCATGTTTCTCGATGAAATACTTATCTACTCTAGATCCATGGAGGAGCATGAGGAACACTTGAAGCAGGTGTTGCAGTGCTTGAGAGAAAACCAATTGTTTGCAAACTTGGCAAAGTGCAAATTTTATAAGTTTGAAGTGAAATACTTGGGGCATGTGATCTTTGGAGAAGGCATCGCTATGGATCCCTCAAAGATCCAAGCTATTATAGATTGGCCTACTCCCAAAAGTGCTCCAAAAATTCATAGCTTTATGGGATTTGTGGGCTATTATTGGCGGTTTGTATAGGGTTTATCTAAGGTTGCACATCCCATCACCTCTCTGTAGAGGAAAGGAAAGAAATATGATTGGTCAAAAAAAATTTCAGTTAGTTTTTCAAACTGTTAAAGAGAAGTTGACTAGTGCGCCTATTCTTGTTGTTCCTGATTCGACTCAGGACTTTGTGGTTTTCACAAATGCACCCTTGGAAGGGTTAGGGGTTGTTTTGATGTAGGACGGTAGGGTGATAGCATATGAGTCACGTAAGCTCAAGGACCATGAGCTAAATTACCCTACTCATGACTTGGAGTTGACCGTAGTTGTTCATGTCCTGGTAAGGTGGAGGCATTTCTTGTTAGGCCACAGGTTTGAGCTGCACATTGACCATCATAGTTTACAATACATTTTCACAAAGCCGAATCTTAATGTTGGATAGAGAAGATGGATGGAATTCTTCTACCAGTATGATTTTGAAGTGAAATATATTTAGGGCAAGGAGAATGTAGTGGTAGATGCTCTAAGCCGTTGCTGTCATGAGTTATCCTCTGTGACTCTTGAGGTTGATCTAAAAGGTCATATTCTTGCAGCATTTCCTTCAGACAACTAGTTCTAGGAGGTGAAGTTGGAGATGGAATTGGGTAGAGTGCTTGAGGGAAGGTTTACTAGTTATACTCTTGAGTCCGATGGACTTTTGCGATGTTCAGGTCGCATATATGTTCCTTTCTTAGAGAGTCTTCATACCCTAATCATGTCTGAAGCTCACCGAGCTCCTTATTTGGCTATTCCAAGAGTTAAAAAGATGTATGTAGATCTTTGTCCATTGTACTTTTGGGTAGGGATGAAGAGGGATATAGCAAATCTTGTGGCAATATTCCTGGAGTGTCAGAGGGTGAAGGTAGAGTACCATCATCCAGCAGGTCTTTTGTAGCCCAATCTCATTTTAGAATGGAAATGGGCTATTATATCTATTGACTTCATTGTTGGGTTTCTGATGACTGCACATCGGCATGATGCTATCATGATCACCGTTGATAGGTTGAACAAGGTGGTACATTTCTCCCCTATTCGGTCTTCCTATACTACATCATCTATGGCTAAAATTTTCATGGATGACATTATGGGGCTGCATGAGATTCCATGAAGAATCATTTTTGACAGAGATCCAGTGTTCACTTCTGTGTTGTGGACCTCATTGCAGCATTCCCCGAGAACACAATTGAGCTTCAGTTCTGCTTACCATCTAGAAACAAATGGTCAGACCGAAAGGGTCAATTAGGTTCTCAGGGACATGCTCCACATGTATGTTATGGATCAACATTCTCGATGGGAAGACTATATGCATTTGGTTGAGTTTTCCTACAATAACGGTTACCACAATTCAATCGGGATGCCACCATTCTAGGCTTTGTATGGTTGCCTATGTCAAACACCTCTGAGTTGGGACCATTTGGAGGACAGGATTCTTGTTGGGCCAGTGATGCTATAGGAAATGGAGCAACAAGTCGCTCACATAAGAGAGCACTTGGTAGCGGCTTAGGATCAACAAAAGAAATACACTAATTCTGATAGGGTTGATCATTAGTTTTCAGTGGGTGATCGTGTGTTTCTTCATGTGCATCCACGAAAGAGCCCTATCCGTTACAAAAAAGGCTCCAAGTTGGCACCTCATTTTGTGGGTCCGTTTGAGGTTCTAGAGAGGATTGGACCCATTGCTTACTATTTAGCCTTGCCGCCTAGCCTTGCACACATTCATGGTGTGTTCCATGTTTCTGCTCTTAGGCCTTACTTTCCTGATTTATCTCATATACTAGATTGGAATGCTCTTCAGGTCGAGGACATGCAGCTCACACTGGAGCCCATGGCTGTTTTGTAGCACAAGATACTCCTACTCAGGGGCAGAGAGATTGATCAGGTGCGGGTCCAATGGGACCCAAATGATGAGACTTCAGTGTCATGGGAGGATGCATCTTGCATCTGAGCGTCTTTTCCTTATTTTTTCTGGCTCCCAGGAGTAAACCTATTTCTAAGGGGGGAGGATGTAGTGCCTCTCATGTTCTGATACTTTGATACTACTTTGGTGTGTGTGTTTTGCTTCAATGTGATTTTTGGTTATGTTCTGATGCATATTTGATACTCTGTTTGACAGCTTTTCTGCCATGTGTTGGGCATGGCAGACAATTATGCTTATTTGCTTATGATAGTTGGACTTATGTATGGGATACTCATGTTATGATGATGTGATGCCTAGATTTTGTTTATTGTATTTGATTTGGGTGAAGGAGACGGGGTGGCATCGCTCATCCGTGAGTGCCCTGCCTCACCATAACTCTTCTTCACAATGTGTTTGACTATGAATTATTTGCATATGTATATATGTTGTTTGACATTTTGTGTTATGCACGAATACAGGTATTGGGTGCTGACTCCACCTTCATTGTCGGGTCTGAGCGCATCCTACAGACCCAATGGTTGATGTGGTTAGGGAGTTGGTAAGAAAGTACCCCCGCCTATGTCAGTGGTTGGTCCAAGGATTGTTCATGTCATGTCCATACTTCGTTCGTGTGGGTATGATTGTTAATTAAATCATTTTATTTCATGAGTTTAATAAGTGTGTTTATGGCTTGGTCTAGTGCTTTATGATTTAAATTAAATGCTAGTCTATGGTGCAAAATATTAAATTAATGAAAGGTTCAATATTGTTTATGATATTAATACTTTGGAAAATTATGGTGTACATTAACACTTTTATTGTTATTTTAAAATATGAAGCTATCCTTTAATTTAAATAATTAAATTAAATAAATAGTTAGATAAATTATTATGGTTTATTTTTAAAAGAAATAAAGTTAAGGAAATCATTATCTTATTTGTTTTAATTAGAAAAAAGGTGATTTAATAAAATAAATTTTAAACTTCAATTATAATTAAGTGAAATGTTGTTTAAAATTATTATTAATTAATTGTTTATTTTTCAAAAAATTAATTTTATTAAAATGAAATTAAAATATTTAAAAGGCATATTTTTTTGGTGTAAATTAATTATTGAAGATTCTTCTTCCAAAATTGGAAAATGGCAGAAATGGTGGGTTAAGTGGAATTTGCATGGGAAAGTTGTTAGAAAATTTATGACAACTTTTGGTTTGGTTTTATGGAAAAAGGTATATTTCGAAATATTGCTTTTTCGAAAAAGCAAGAGGGAGGAAATGAAAAAAGTGAAAAAATGTCTACAACTCAAAAAATTGTTGAAATTTTTTCTGAGGATTAGTAATTTGTGTGGGTTTTAGTCGATTTCATAAGAGAAGATCTGATTTTTGGCTTGCATTGGGTTTTTTTGTTGAATCCATTGTTGTTGGGGTTTTGAATCTCCAGATTACGGAAGATTGTAGCTAGCTAGAGTCGTGCATCATTTCATCCTCGAATCGAGAGTTGCGTAGGACTCTAGGTAATTCTAATTTCATAATTTGATCTCTGTAGATTTAGTTTTTAAAAGGAGAAAGGAAATTTTGTTTGAAAGAGAAAATATGTTTTCTGTGTGTGTTTGGAAAAATCCCATTCTCTGTAATTATTTCTTCTTGTATATAGATTTCTCCTTCCTCTCTATAATTTTCATTCTGGAATTCCTGTTGAAATCTTGTTTCCCTCTATCTTTGGAATCTTTTCAGCTTTAAACCTCTGAAAATCTCTCTTGTTTGGGAACCCTTCTGTTCCTTGTATTTTCTCTATTCGAGCACTCTGGAAATTTTTACACTTCTCTTTTGTTGTGCTATATTTCTTTCATGGGAAAATTGTTGGATAAAATAAACATATATATGATATTTTATTATGTTCTGTAGCTTTTAAATATTAATGTGGAGGTTTTAATATATATGTGTGTGTGTGTATATATGGGTATGTGCAGGATCATCATGGAAAAAATAGGCCCTTAAGTGGCAAAAAATTCAAAAAAATCAGAGTTAAGCAACTTGACGTAAAAATTTGAATAAGTTATCTATATTATTTCAAAAATAGGTAAGAATAAAATCTATAGAAAATTGAATGTAGTTTCTAAACTACTAGATTTGTTTAACAAAAAAAATCTATTTCATGAAAATTTGAAATTTCAATGTAGTGGTACTTAAATTTTATGGAAAAATAAGAAGTAGGTGTATCGAACCCTAATCAAATAAAAATGATATTTTTTTTATAATTATATATATAGAGAGGATTCATGCCCCAATGTGATGCATATTTTTTTTCCAAGTAAATAATTAATTATGATTTTTTATTACAAATTTTAAAAAAAAATATAAAAACTCGATGTCTAACCACTTTAACTTGGTCAAAATTCATGATTTTTTTTTTTTTGTAATCCTATAGTATGCGAAGCATAGAATGTGACACATGTTTTGGATTCAAAAAATGTGATACCGTTTGAAAGCTATAGATATTTTTCAATCAACCTTTCAATTAGGACTTTAGTCGTAATTTGAATAGAAAAAGAATAATAATTACTTATTAAATTCAAATTAAAGCATAATTTATATCGGTGGAAAGTTGAGAATATCCCTTAAAAACCCTTTTCGTTTCATCACTTTTGGGTAAAAAAGTAGTCGTCAGACACAAACCCATCATATTGCCACTTTTTGGCCCACCATGATCCTGCACATACCCATATATATATATATGCATATATATGTATATATGTTTGTGTATATTTTTTGTGCATATATTCAGTTTATTTTGTGCTTCAATTGCAATAGCATTAGATGAATTGATATATATTTATTTCAGTATATATATATGCAGGAAATGTGAGTAAATAATGAGAAATAAAAAATAAGTTATTCTCTGGAAAAAAATTATGTATAAAGGGGAAAAATGTTTTTTGTAAATTTTGTTTGAAAATGTCTTTTAATTTAAGTTGTATTTAGAATATGAGGAAAATGAAATTTGTGATTCAAAATATACTATAGAATTTGATTTCATTATTTTTCAGTCAAACTGTACAGTGATATATTAGAATAGTTGTTTAAAATAAATAAATATTAAAATCATATTTTGAACTTAGAAGATTAATATCTTAAATCAGCTTTTTACTTTGAACTATTTAAAAAAAAATAAAGATTAGATTTCCATTATCTTAGAAAAATCACAATTTAGAAGATTCTGTGTGGAAAAGATTTAAATGATCTAGGAAATAAAATATAGTTAAAAAAATTGAAATTAGTGAATGATTTATAATTGGTTTTTAATAAATTTAGTTAGTATCTTTAATTTTAAAATAAGAAAGTTTATTTTATTATGTTTAGATAAATCATGGAATTATCATTGCTACATTTTTTTAATTAGCTTTTTAGCAAGTTTATAGACTTAGATATTTAATAAATGAATTCTTTAAGTGTAGGAAGATATTTATTAAATTGATTATTGTGTTTGGGATAAATAGAAGTATTAGTGAATTTCCTTACTTTGATTTTTAATTGATGAAAATGGTTATTTGATTGAGAATTGGATGTTTATTATTTAAATTCCTTATAGTTAATGATATGGTGTTATTTGATTGGATGTGATATTTTACTTTGTTCTTGTGTGGATTAGCGTTATCTCTAGAGGTTAGGGAAAGTGTGAATGCATTTCTATGTTGAATCTTTTTGGTTCATGTTGATACCATATGGGAATTTGTGGGTGGTACCCTCTTGTGAGTTATGATTCTTTTGGTTGAACATTATGGTACCTGTTTCTTGGTTTTGGTTTTTGGGCAACCATAGGGGAGAGTGGCTCTTCTTGGGGCCAGTGTACAAGTGGTCACCCTTGAAAGAGTTTCTCTAATTAAGTGAAAACCTAATTAATTTACTTAGTGGGTTGGGTTAGTTATCACATAACAAGATAAAAATATACACCTTACCCCTACCGTTAGTGCTCCCAAAGGCTAAGGACGGGTGGGAAGACCTGGTCGGTAAGGTCATTACCTTGTCTTCACGAAAGGTAGATGGCTCCGCATGAGTCACCCTATGGGGCGACACCTTGAAACAAGATGTTTGGTTAACCATAGATGGAGGAAAATCCTAGATTATAGGTAGTTTGGTGAATCCATGAAGGCCATGCGATGACACTCTCCCATTATGCCCCTTTGTTTCCCTTGTTCTTGTGCCTCTAAAGTTGTTTTAGTTGTTTGAGTTGTTTATTTACTATTGATGTTTATGTTGTTCGTGGGCTTGTGTCTTGTGATGTGTGTCCTTTATGTTTGAGTTTGTGGCCGAGGGTTCTTTCTTATTGACTCCTTGCATGGGGGTTGTTCCTTCAGGTCCACACGGTTGAGTGGAAACATACAATGCACCCATTGGGTTCCCAGTTGTGATTGTGGTGTGAATGCACTTGCAGTGATCTCAGAGCTCACACAGAGAAGATTATACCTATGAAGAGTACTCTTTCATTATTGTACTTTTGTATTATTGATTGTACCCTTCCCAATGTTATAAGGGAAGTGGCCTTATAATGTAACTTTGGTTTTATATTGTGTTGTATCTGTGGAAATATATTCCACATTTGTAACTTTGAACTCTGAAGACATGAATATAGTATTATGTGATTTATGTTTATGAATTTATATCTTATTCTTGTTGTACTTATATCATGTTTTATTCTTATTTCTTTCTTCCACTTTAGTTAGTAACGTTTATCGTTAATTGTTGGGTTCATTTAAGTAACGCACCATGTACCCCATAGGATTAGGTTAATGCTTTATGTTATATCTATGTTGTATAAATGTTTATTTGTTGCATTGTGTATTTGCTATTTTGAAAAAAAGTTATTATGTATTTGTTGTAGTTTTCCTATGGGGTTTGCGTGGCGGGGCATTACAGAAAGAGTCATATTTAAATAAAATGCATAATAAAAAAGATTTTAGTTTGTATTCTTTCAAATACTTATATTTTTTTATTTACAAAATTAATTTTGGAATTTCAAGTTTAATTAAATATTTGATTAGAGAAAAATAATAAAGACAACATAAAAAATACTTTTTTTTAATTTTTTAGCATTTTAAATATATACTAAAGTTAAGTGTTTAATCAAATCTAACATTAAATGTGGAATCAAGTTTATTTAATCGTGTAATGGTAAAATTAGCATACCAATGTCATTTTTCATTTAGTTTTATACATATCTTCATGGGAATTGTTGGAAGCTTGTGTTGTCATTTATCACAACAGACCTTTGTTGTTGCATTGATACATCAACCTATGGAGATGCTTTGATTGGTTGCATTATGTTGTCATTAGTAGTATCACTGATGTCAACCTCTAGTATTGCTTTGATGAGCATGTGTTGATGTTCAACCACTTGTGTGGTTGAGTTGTTGAGAAGGTGTTTCAAATGTTGAGTTTGAATTTTATGGTGCTTGGTTTCCAAGCGCGTTTGAGAAAATTTGAATAAAAGGAGAAATAGTGCATGGTAAAGAGTGTTCATTGTAGCAGAGTAGTGTTCAGTGTTTTGCTCTGCATTTCTTCATGGTTGAATATCTGATTGTGTAGTTTGGATATGTTTCTCAGAGGTGTTTAGAGGTGTTATATCTAGAGTTTCTTGTTTTAGATCAAATTATGCAGAGAAAGTTATGTTCACCAGTGTGTGAAATGTATAAGCAGTGTTGTTTGGGAGAAATAGTTTTGCTCTACATTTCTTTGTAGTTTGGTTTTTGGAATTATGGATTTGGAAGTATGCTTATATCACTATTATATATCTTCAATTTGAGTTTTTTGTGTTTTGGTGCTCCGTAGGGTTGGATTCAGGTGTTGTAGTATGTGGAAGGTTAGCTGGTTGTACAAAATGAATATGTTCTTCTGGTGTATGATGTTGCAAAGGATTTGTTTGATTTCAAGGTGTTGATGGAATATTCTAGATTGTGTTAAAGTGATGTGTATGGTACACGAGTTGTATTTGGATCAAAGGAAGTGTGTACTTAAAAGTTCGATAGTGTTAACACAGGTTTAGATGACCTTAGATGTTTACACTAATTGCAAATATGTTTCATTATTTATGAAAGCGTGGTGTAGCATGTATGTGTGTATTTGGGTTTGAGTTAAGGTGTGATGCGGTCTGCCTTCATTACTCTCCATTGCAAGAATATTTTGGTGCCGACATAATTTGATTTGATGGAGGATGTATGAGTGATGTGTGTAATGTGAAGAGTGAAAGTGCAAAATGCAACATGAGCTTTAATGCCTAAGACTATTGGAAGCAGTGAGCAGAAGGTGTCTACATTCTATAGAGGGAGTATAAATGTTTTGGTGAAGTAGTGGTGAAACTTTTTGTTGCTTTGAGATGGATTTCTCATTGTAACAATATTCTTTCTTCTACTTTCTAATCTAGCAGTGAGCCCTTATTTTCGTTTTGGGGAGTAAGTCCTTAGACAATGAGCCTATTGTATTTGGTTTTACAATTACTTTATATTGTGAGCTAATCCTCACCGTGGTTTTTCCCTTCTTGGTTTTTCCATGTAAATATGTTGTTCTCATGAGTTTGGATGTGTTTGTATTATTATTTCTCATGTTTACATTTTTCTAATGCATGATGAGGGTTTATAGAATAATGTAGATCTAAATGTTAATGGGGGTTTTGATGCTTTACTATACAACTGATTCACCCCCCTTTCAGTTGTCTTGTGCATTCAACAAGAATATCTTAATGCAATAAAATATCAAGTGATACAAACTTGGGCTAGGTTTTTCTTGTGGCTCAATTTTTATCTATCTTCATTTCATCATTTTTGCATTAATGTCAAATTTATAATATGTATCAAGCACTCATCCCAATATATCAAATTTGAAAGACTATGATGTTCCTATTATACAAAATGACTCAAACTAACAAGAGATGGATCTATGTGATCTCAATGTATGTTAGCCAACTAAATTGGTTGTTTGATGATGATGTGTCCACAAAGATGTCTAAATATGAACACCTAAAGATGTATCTGCTAATGCTATCGAATGTAATAATCCTTAGCCTTAAAGGATAGTGACTCAAAGATAAAGAAGATGAACCCTTTGAATCTAGGTAAGGAGTCATAGAAGGCACATAGTTAATGAAGAATCTGGAGGACGAGTATTAGGTGAATCATGTAAGAAATTTTATGGCACACAGAATAAATAGAGAAAAAAAAAGCACAAATTTAACACAATATTTATATGGAAAACCTAGTAAAGTTAGACCAAGAAAAAACCACAAGAAAATATCTTTCATATTTTTATTTCTCAATAAATTCACAATTACAACAACCTCCAAAAGCTATAGAAAATGTGACTCCAAAAGAGTATAAGAAGTCTAAGTTGTAGAGTCCTTTTCAAACAAAACATTCCAAAAACAAAAGTTGTGACTCATGCAACTACATGTCAAAAATTTGTCAAAATTACCATAAATAGGGAGTCCAAAAAAATTTAGCTTCATCAGAAACCCCTTCGGTGTAATGCCTTTTAGCATCTAGGGGGCTACTACAGCCCTCTGGGATCCCTATCATTTCAACCTTTGGTTGAATAGTAGGCTTTTGGTCATGCTCAGGATAAGGAAGCTAAGGTAGTGGAACAACTTCCTACACTAATCTTGAGAGGAGAATAATGCAAAAATTTTACAGATCTTTAATAGTTATAGAAAATTAAAAAGAATAAACATAAACATCATGCATACTGTGACATAGTGATTTACGTGGGGAAAACTATTTCAGGAGAAAAAAGCCACCCAATAGATTATTCAGAAATCACAAAGATTACAATGTACTTGTAGAGAAAGCTTCTCACAAGAGTTTCACCACTAGAGATCAAGAGACAACATGACCACTATCAAACTATCAAAAAACACCACAATACCACATCCGTAATACAATGCCCTCATAAAATAGGGTTACATTCTGGGGAAAGACAGGCCAACAAAATATCTTCTATTAGATCTAAAACCTAATAATGATTGGTCTAGATTTACAATATATCATTATTTAATGTTTGTTGGCCATTTTAGGAGTTTTTGAAAAAGTTAACATGCTCACATTTCACTCTGTCCAACCAATGTATACACCTATTGATGTAACTAGGATATATATATACATCCCATTGACAATAACACTTATATAATTGCAAGGTTGAGACACATTTTCCCAACAAATATCCCACTTGTCATACACCTTGAAAGAGCAACATAAGAGTGTAAACACCGTCTCTTTAATTGCTAGGGGCTGAAAGACCAATCTCTGAACACCATCTGAACTTTAGTTAAAGAATCAACAACATTCATCAAAGTCTCTACCTTAACCGGCTTTACCTGGCTACCTTCGACCATATCTCTATCAAAATGATACTGTACATCAATGTGCTTGGTCTTGGCATGAAATGTCATGTACTTGGCTAGACAAATAACACTCTGACTATGACAATAAATTATAACTGCACCTTGTAGAACACCATCTCTTAAGCCAAATAGATTCTTTACAAGCATGAGTAGCTTCCATATACTTTTCTTTTGAAGTGGACAAAGCAACCATAGCTTTTTGATTACTCTATATTATGTTTGTCCTAGTTCTTGGCCCATAGGCCTTGATGTTAAGTTAGAAGGATTTGATGTTGGGATTATGTGGTGTTGGACTTTTGGTTGTGTCTTGTCTAAATTTTGGCCTTGTAATTTAAAATAGAATTTTAGAAGACTTTTAAGAAGAATTATGGTATATTTTATGTTTGGGGAATAGCCTATGCATAAGGTATAAGGGTTAGAAGTTTTTTTCATCATTTGTGTCCTTTTTAAAAGTGTTTAGGACTTTTGCAAAAATGGGGAAATGGTTTTGGTGGTTGAGTTGGTTTGGGAGGAAGTTACTTCCTCCCCTTTATATCTCCCTCCTTATGGAGAGGAGGGGGGTTACCATGCCATTTTATCTCTTTGCATTTTGAGTTTCTTTGTTGTGAGGAGATTTTGGAGAGAAGGAGGATATCTTGTAAGAGGAATAATAGTCATCCATTGTAGAGATCATTGCTAATTGAGGCATTCTTCTCTCTTGTTTCTTGTATGATTACTATTATGTAAAATCATTATGGAAGATTTCGGTTGAGATTATCATGTGTGATGTTGTCTTTGTCCCAATGTGTTGTTGTCATTGTTCTTGTGTATCTTTTTAGGGGAGTTGACCCCGTCTTATTAGAGGAGCTTAGTGTAGGGGTATTGAGTGGCTACGACTCCCACACTCAGGGGCTTTCTTGCTGTGATACGAGTATCCCCCTTAGGTAATGGCCATTACAGGGGCATGAGTACCCTATTTGTTCATGGGTTGTGAGCATCCCTTATATGTACTTTGCACACTTTTGAATGGAGGAATAAGGGGTTTGGTATGGTGATATGGTGTGGTTGGTGTGTTGGCATTGTGGCATAAGTGTGGATTTTTATGTGGTGATTATGATGTGGAAGTTTGATTTTGATATTATATTTATATACCTCAATTTGGTTGAGCCCCTACTCCCCCTTAAGTGGTTTTCCCTTGGGATAACCAATGTGGTAGACTTGTACTTGTGTTTCCTTGGTGTATGTGTAGTTTTTACTTTATGTGTTCTTTTGTTGTGTTGAAGTTGTGTTTGTGGCTAAGTGGTTACCTTTGCTCAGGGGTGGGTTGTTCTACAACCCTATGGATGGGAGGAGAGCCCATCGACATCTTGTTGTTTTTTTTCTTCATTTCAAGTTTTCATGTGGAGTTATTGGAGGATGCTATAACATTTTGCAAGTCTCTTGGAAGGAAGGGATGTTATACTTGAATCAAGAAAGATGTCCTTACCTTGCATGGTTTCTGCACTTTCATTTTCTATGATTCATTTGCAATGAGTTGTAATATGTTTCTTGAAGAGATTGGCATAAACAATGTTTACTAGTGGTATTCCAAATATTTATTCAAGTTGTGCATGTATAAAAGAAGGAAAAGTTATTTTGAATACAACCTTAGGAAATTGTGAAATATGAATCTAAATTGTGTTCTCTTTAAGTATAATTAGAAGACTACTATTTTTATGAATGTAATACAATATAAAGGATCTTGAAATGTTCTTTGTTTTAAACAACTAATGAAAACAAAATCGCATTACTAAAGGATACTTGTAAAAAAATATGAAATCTAGTAATCCCCTTATGTTGGAACTGTGAAAAAGGGGCATTTGTATAAATATTCAATATGCATATGCAAGATCAATAGGAATGAATTTTGATTCATGTTAATGTAGCTGGAATGCACGAAAGGGAACCATAGTTTAATCTTGAATTTAACAAATTTCAGTATATTGGCACAACTACAATCAATAAAACAAACTAAATACCAAGCAACGATAATAAGTTGGATTGGAAAAGAAACAAGTACTAGCAGGAAGTTGGTTAACCTAATTTAATTCTAGATCTTCTTGAGGAATGATGGTAATATTTGACATACAGTTTAAGTTCAGATTTAATTTTTAAGAAAAGAAAATAATATCTATCAAGTTTTGAGTGTGTCTATCTGGAACTATATGGTAAGGTAGAAAGTCTGTGTAGGACAGTTGTGTGAATGTCACCCAGGGCCGCGGATGGCCAAGAGGAAGGCCGCACGCTGCCAAAAAGGTCACCATTTTGCTTCAATAGCAACTACGTAGCATGGAAAACATGGGGTTGGGCATGATAAATCAATCACTACCTCTAACACATTTATACCAGTAAGTTGGTCATGAAGTAGTCACATTGGGTTCGTAAAACTTTTCTGATCAACAACAATCATCGCCATAGAAAGTAGACCTTAGTTTTGACTACCTTCAATCCGGTCTGAATATTGTTTCCTTGTAGACATAACATTTTGGCAAATGAATCAATCAAGAGGGATTGTAGTATACAGCCCCTAAATAAATTAAAAAACTTCATATTCAAATCAAGCAATGGAAGGAATTAGAGGTAGTTTCAGTCTAAATGATCTTCCTAAAGTACCTATCAACCTATCAACCTGTGAAGCTTCAATTAGTCACTGTAATTAACCGATTCAATTAGGGAAAAAGAAAATCATTCAGTTGAGAATCACTTGTTGTCAGATCAAAAGATATAATCGTTCAAGAATGTCACTAGACTGAAAAAAGATATCCCTGTAGGAGTTAGAAAGAAACCAATTTGGTGTTTGAGTCACCCAATTAAAAAAATGTATATCTATATGGTTTTCCTGGATGGTGCAAGGACCAAACTCTGAATTATGATTTAGATAACTTAAGATAATTGTAATTTTTAGTTAATTAACCAGTATAATATAGTTCACCGGTAAAGAGTGGTTTGGTAGTTATATAATGATTTTGGTTGAGGAAAATTTAGGGCATGACAGAGATACCGAAGTTAGTCACAAATTGTGACCATGCATTGGAGAGTAGGATGGCAGCCCTTCCTTTACCTCTAGTATGGTTAGTATAGTATTGCACATCTTTCCAAATAAACTTAAGATTGGTTTCCAAAGCAAATCCGGTAACTTTAAATTCTTGTAGAAGAACCACATATTTATTCTTTACATTGTTCAAAAATCTTCTCACTATATACTTCCTATCATGGGATTCTAGTCCCCTAACATTCCAAGAGTAGTAGTTTATTTCCATCCTTGATTATGGTTAGATACTCTTAGAAATCCTAAAACTTTCAAAACAATTAGAAATTATATCCATATTTTCTTTCCTTTTGGGAAAGGCCTTTGTCTCAGTCTTACTACTGAGTTTCCTTTTATTCCTTTTCTTAATTTTAATCCATACCTTCATCCTCTAAAGGCTCTTCATTTTCCCACAATCTTTTATTATTAGGATAGGAAGATTTTGTTGAGAGAAGGATCATGTACCCCCCATGATCTCTATGTTCTTTAAAGACTCTTTGACCCATACAAGGGCATCATCGTAGTTTCTTCTCTTTTTCTCCTCAGGATTTGATTGGTCTAGAGGAATTACTTCATGTTCAAGATTTTTTATTGAGTAGCATTCCTTACTTGTATCGATTATGGTAATTGCTTCCCTTTCCCTATCCTTGTCCAAGGCCATTCCATGGATAATAACTTGTATAGGATTGGCATTGGGCAAGGGGATTTTTAATGTTTTCCTTTTATAATAGGGTTTTCATTGGTCCTCTCAAATTTTCTTTCAATGGTTTTACAAACTCCCTTTATATTATCAATTTCTTGATAAATGCTAGACTTTGATTCTAGTTTAGTAATGTATTTATAATCATTATATTGACTCATAAACTCCTTCCCATCACTTCATTTGATGTTGCTAAGATTACTCCTATGCTTCCCACTGTCTATATCCACAACATGAGTATCCTCATGTCCATTTATAGGCATAAGTAGCGTGAGAATATTATTGGTCTTAGACAAATTTTGTTTACTAATGCTTCCTAATAAGGGATCCTTGCTATGTTTAGGTTCAAAATAATCAATTACCACTCTTGAATTTAGTATTCCTTTATCGACAATAAGTTTTCTGACAAAGTTTCACTTTTATTATGAACTACCCTTCTAACTTTTTAAGTAGTTCCTCTTGTATATTCTTGTCTAAGACCAAAGCAAGGTTATTTTTTTCCCTTGTTCAAAGTTAGGAAATGCATGAAATGGGGTGTTTTCATTAGACCTTTTTTCTATGCACATTGAATTAAAGCTTTTTAGTCTGTTTTCCCAATGCTTGAGCGTATTGCATGCGTCTTTATTTTTTAAAGTTGTGGACAATGTTTTTAACCATCGAGGGACCAATGGTGTTCCTACTAGATCAGATGTCAAATCCAATAATAGAGGAACCATTAATATTTTCATTATTATCCTTACCAACTTCATTAAATAATCATTGATTCTAGATTCTGGGCATTTTGGATACCTGATACCTCTAGAAGAGTTGCTATTTTTAGCATTTTTATTAGCAATATTTTGTCTAGCTTTTCCTAGCACTATTTCTTGGGAATTCTTTTTGTGACCCTATCTAAAGTTAGGTATAGAATTTTGATTCTTATTACTCTCTCTTTTGGGGTTCACCTCATTTGAGGTACAAAGAGTATTATCTATGACATGGCTATTGGTCCCATACTAAAGGACCTCTTCAATAATGAGTTGGTCTTTGGACAAGTAAACCATATTTGCATTACCGTCCCCACAACCATATTCATTTAGGTTTGTTTTGTTAATAATTTCACTATTGTAAGAGGAGGACTTCTTTGGCATGTCCTAAAAATTAGGACTTTCATCAACCATAGAAGCTGGAGAAAGGGAGCAATTGATTAATTCTAGGGCTTGCCCCAGTGGTACAAAAGTATATACTTTCACTGCCAATTCCTTGACAGTTGGCATGATATAGGTTTGAGGAGTTGGGTTTTCCATCACCTTACTACAATTGAACTCTACATCCATCAAATCTCCCTAATTGGACAAAGGGTCCATTCCTTTATTACCTATGTAGATTCCTTATCTATTTTTCATTAATAGTGGGGTGAATAGTGCTATAATTTAATTTATGGTTTTTTCCTCTATTTTTGATAATGACATATTTTATTCTAACACAACCTTTCCTCTTGCATAGAAATTATGCATTCATGCCACCTAGAATCTCAATTTTGCAAGTGATTTTTTTTCCCCAAGATCAATGTCGATCTCATTTGGATTATCTACTCTAAGGGAAAGGGAAACTAGCACTCTAACATTGATGTGTAGGATGGTACCCCTCGACTCCTTTATTCTCAATATATTCTCAATTGGAGATAGTAATTATGGTAAAAAGGCCCATAGTTGGGGGGGACCTCTTTGACTATGACCTATATGGGATAAGAAAGATCCATAATTTCTTTGTGTACAAGCTTTAGAGACCAATCCAAGGCACAAAAGGCATATTTGCCTATATTTCAAAATTATATTTTAACAACTTTTTCAAACATTGAATGGTTCTTAAAGAAAATAAGGAAAAGGCCTTGTTGAATCATTTGACAATTTAACAAAAAATGAAATCCTAATTTCTTTACCCATACAACATTCAACCAATCATCTAAAAACTGCCTTGTTGAAAGGTTATTAATATCTAGAGCAACAAGAAATATGGATACATGCTTTAACCTATATTCTTCGATTTTCATTACATCAACCATTTCAATATTATGGCAAATAGTAATCTTCTTAGGGCATGCTAGAGGGCACTCACCATTTCCATCTCAATTTGAGTGACTCCCTCTTGCATCGACATCCCTACACGTAATGAATCTGATAGAGGAAGGAACTCTAAGATCTTCCTCACTTGCAAAAATGTCATGGAAATTTGTGTTTCCTTCCTCAACCTGACTTAATCCCCCAAGGTCATTGAAGGCCTCGTCATATGGGATAACACCCACCGACATTAAAAAAATGAATACACTACATCCCTTTTGTTTAGATAAATATTAAATGAAAATCATATGGTAGGATTGAAGAAGTAGTGATTAAACACCATAAAAAAACATTAAAACAAAGTAGAAAATGAGGAAGACTCCAGAAAAGCATGGGAGAGAACTGTCACAAGGAGATACCAAACCTTAGTGGAGGAGGGCTATGGCCTCGTCCACACTGTCACCCCCTTGCAAGGGTCCAAACCTTGTCTTGTTGCTTCCTCAGTTCCTCGGGTTCCATCGCTTGCTCAAGTTCCATTCATGACCATCAAATATTATTTTTAAAAATGGTTAATAATATTTAATATTTATCATATTATGGTGGAATTTATAATCCAAAATAAACCCATGCATTCTCAATTATGTGTAGTTTTTGTTTCTAATTCTAAGACAATATTTTTTTAGCTTATAAGAATAACCATCTTCATGAATCTATGAACTAAATCCCATGGAAATTAAATTTATGGATCTATGTAGTAGGAAAACAAACATGTGTTCCATTATTCTTATTGGTTATCTTAGGTATAGAAAATTTTGCATTCTTTTATGTATTTGTAACATTATTTGTGAGACATTTCTAATATAAACAATTCATCAATATTATAAGGGTATATTAATATCCAAAATGAAATTCTACCTTTTTTAAGTGAATTTTATATATAGGTTTTGTATGAATTGTTTGGAGCTATATGCTATATAAAATTGTTTCTCATGACATAACAATTTATCTAATAAGTAGTAATGTGATTTTGAATTGATTTCATCCAATTTTAGACATATCCATATGTGATTCTTATAAACTCTAAAGCTAATTTAGATAAATTTATATCTAATATTGAGTTTCTTTGGCACATGCATCAAGTTAGAAGAAATTATATTATTCTAGTTTCTATTAAAATAATCCACTATTGAATTGGTACCTCTATTCTTAGGCCCATTATTCAAGTGGAACCACTAAATATATGACTAATTTACTCTAATGTAATCTTTATTACAATGTTATCTAATCTACAAGAATCACAATGATTTGTGCTACATGAATGATCACATATTTTTCGAATATATTGTGTTTCTAGTACTTATATTCTTATACAATGACATAAAACTCTCTATCATTTATGAGATACTCTCTTGTCATGAATTTTTTTTTATCATTATGATAAACATCTCAATAGAAAAATTAAATTATAACTAGTTCAAATGCATATTATTGTACATTAACTAAGCTTAATTTTTATTTATTTATAGATCAAATAACATGAACACTATAAAATATATATTTTACAATTTAACTTCATAAATATTATATGTTCTATGCTTATCTAGCCAAAATATACTTTAGAATCATGCTTAAAAGTTGTAAAGGTCTCAAACATCATGTTTAAATAAACAAAAAAAAATCAAACTAACTCATAAATCTATTGAATATTCATTTCACACTCCGTTTTCACATCAAGAATTTTCAATCTTGTTCCTATTTGTTATGTATCTTTATGCTTGGTAAAATATCATTCACAAAATATTTAATTGTACTAAATATATTAGTCATGATTTCAACTTATGGGATCCATAAAGGAATGCATTATTTAAATATTAGTTTGACTCATTGCATTTCCAAGAACATCCAGATTGGAAGTCAACCTCACTACTTTGTTTAAATTTATAACATTTGATTTGTTCCAACTCTCAACTTTGAGCTATAGGCTAGGATTTATGACCTAATTAGTTGTACAAAAAAGAAATGAAGCCAAATATTTTCAATTTTGTAATAATTTTGTTCTTGCTTGATGAGCTTAATTTTAAGATCTATAAAGAAGATAGATTATTATTGTGTTAATTTTTTGTTTTTATTATAAATTCTAATTATTATTCTAATAGATTTTTATTTGTTGTATTTGAAAGTTATAGAAAAAGTAAGTTCAAAGTATGAAAATAATATAGAAGGAATACAAAATTCAATTCAATTTGAAAATATGATTGTCTATTGGTTTGTAGATGAAAATTTTAAATCAACACTTAGAATACAACTTTTAAGACATTATTAAGGATATTAGATTATTCATTCACATTGTCATAGAGTATTAGAAGAGTTTCAAATTAAAATAATATTTTATTTTAAAAAGAAACAATCAGTTTCAAATTAAAATAATATTTTATTTTAAAAAGAAACAATCATTTCCATGCATCATCCATTTTGGTATCTAATTTATTTTCATACAAATTGTGAATAATGATATGATGTTTGACTTAAGTACAAGGAAATTTCAAATTCCACTATTTTCATGGCAATTCTTAAAAAGTATTTATTAACACCACTTTGAATTCAACTTAGGCATTAGAAAAGACGCACATAACTATTAAGGAAAAAATTGTGTATAAGAGGATCAAAATCACATTTAAGAGCTTGCTCAAGTATTATGAAGAAGTCAACAATACATATGTTTCAAAGGAAACCTCTTATATTTGAATTTTACAATAAAACATAATATAAGATTGTACTTTTAATGAGATTAAATCATATCAACACTCTACCACCATAAATCAATATTTATTTATTACACTGATAACAACTCTTTATATATATATATATATCATTTACTTAAATTTAGTTAAAAAATATAAAATTAGGAAGAAAGAAAATAGGTTCTCTTTAAATAGCAATGAAAAAGATGTGAGATAAATTGAAAATAATCTATTACATTAAAAAAAAAAAGAATTAATGGTTACTCACAAAAATGATTTTGAAGTGACTTTAACATAAATAAAATTTGTTAACATTCTATCTAAGAATGTACTAACTACAAGTTAATTAAATAACATAAAAATATATTAGAAAGAAAATAGTAGTACGTCCATAAACCCTTCCTTAAAGCCAATCTGAAATAAAGCCTGTGCAATGTCATATCCTATCCCAATTTGTCTCCCATTAGTATGCTTGTAACATTATTTTTCCCATATATTTGTGCTCTCTTCATAACACTCAAAAAAATAACAATGTTGATCTAATACATCATGAAATTAGGCATTATTTTATCCCTCATATCTACAAACCCTAGCATCGATGTACACTCTTCTTGCCCTACAAAAATAACCTTTCTGAGGAGCACAATGCCTATCCTCTACACATAAACATAGACCTTCCAAAGCACACCCGTCCTTGTCGATAACTACCCCTTCCATCCCAATTCCCAATAGTCCATCAGTTCACTCATTCGATAACAATCCCTCAGGATCATACTTTTTCATAGCTTTCAAAAACTCCTCCCCTTTCCTATACTTGTTCAATACTCCCTGAAATGCAATATTGCAATTCTTACCCCAGTGGGGTGTGCCTCCATACTTAAACAACCCCATCTGCTCAATCTCCTCAAGCATGTCCTGATTGAGTCTAGGAACCATGGGGTCCTTTGATTGATAATATGTGAAATCCAAGTCCATTGAATCCTCATTTGCTCCCAAATAAGCACTAGAGGCCTTGACAAAACGCATGAGAATTCCATTGTAGAGCTCCACCCCACAGAGGCTAGAGGGATTCAGGTCTCTTAGCCTTTTAATGTCTATAATGAAGTCTAAAATGTTGGTCATGCTAATTTTCATGGTAGTCTGGTGGAAGAATTCTCCCTTAATGCGAGGATCCCATGGACAAGCTGTGAGCAGGAAATCTTCTGTAGAATTGAGGCATGACCCGGCTGCCTGGAGCTTGTTGTGGTATCCTACAATGGGATATTTGAAGAACCCCAAAGCATTGTTCTTGAAGCCTGAACCCATACTTTGCAGAGCCTCTACTTGAAGCCTAGCTGTCATGCATTTCCCCTTGGCATCCTTTGTAGCTTCCTGCGTCTCTTCTGAAATATTTCAACTATGAGGAAGATTTCATTTCATTAACCCAACTAATATAAACATGGATGTTTAGTAAAGAAATGTTTGATTATATAATGTGTGCAAGTAGATTGTAGAAATTTACCTGTTGAACAGGCGATGGCCAAGCCTAGTGTTGAGGTTTGGCGAAAGCCAATAAAATCATTGGTTCCATCTCCAAATTTGTTTAGAGGAACTCTATCGTCTATTCTGTAAACAACCTTATGTTGCTCGGGATACCATGTCACGTCTCCAAATTCGTGTGTTCTTCCAAACTCTACTATCTTCTCCTCTAAATCTTGCTCATCCTTTTTCACATTTGTAATAGACCTCTTGAACATTGGCTGCAACTGCAGTGTTACCTACACTTGTCAAATCTACTAAAAGTTATATGTTGTCTTAGGGACGTTGGGAAAAATGAACTACTGCTAAAACCAAATAAAATTCATTTTTCTTTAATTAAGAAATAATAAGAAAGCCACTATAGTAAAACATCCAAAGTAAAATAATAAGTACTAATAGCTAAAGAAATACAAATACCACATAATACAGTAAGAACTTTTTGTATAAAAAAATTAAATTAATAATTGATTGAACATTTATCTGTATCTTTTAGATAAACGTGTTGACGATAGATATTTGACAGCAGATATCTGATGTATATTGAGAGTGATTTGAGTTATAATATATTCTTGGCTGAAAGTCAAAAAAATTAATATGTAACGACCAAATCAAGTACCTAATCATTAAAGTTTAAACATATTATTTGATTCACCTAATTTATACGGCTTCGAGTATACCTGAGAGATGACTCCGAGAAGACCAAGAGAGACCTTGGCAGCATCCAGATCGGCGTGAGAGGAATTGAGGGTCACAACATTGGAATTGAGGGGTACGACCAATCTCATGCCCACAACATAGTCGTGAACAGCACTTCCCATCCCAAAGAGGGAGCTACCATGAGCACCCGTAGAGAGGAGCCCTCCAATGGTCAGCCCCTTCCAATACGGCGTCGGTGGCAACGCCAGCTTACATTCCGCAGCCGCGCTTATTATCTCCCCCAACGCCGCTCCGCTCTCCACGCTGATTGTCATCAACTCCTCGTCCACGCCAACCACGCGCTGCAGCTCCTGGGTGCTTATGATTAGCCCCTTCTCGCCCCCCGGGCACACCAATTTCAGAATGGAGTGCGACCACCGCGTGACTACGCGCATCTTCTGCTTGTTCCGGCTGCCCGTCGCCACCGCCTCCACCAGCTCCTCCTCCGACGAAGGAAAAACGGCCGCTGCAGCTCTGCACGTCGATCGATCGGGGAATATTCCGTACGCGTTGCTCACTGTGCAGCCGTCGGTGTCGCATTTGACTGGCGGAGCAGGCGGGCTGCACCATACGCCATTGCTGTTGATTAACAGGAGGAAGAGGAGGAGGAAGTACATGGCTCCAATAGTTATGCGCCTCCTTTTCTTCAGATGTCAACGAAATTGAATCTGAGTGAGAAGTTGCGCATGAAAAACAATGCTAAATTTATGATGTATGGAGATACAAAGAATATAGTGATTGGGTTTTATATTGAGGTGATGGGTTTAAGTTTTGAGTTGAAGTGGTGGACAGAGGATGATCGGGCGGTGTGGCAGATGATGATCAAGTGGATTCTGAAAACAACAATAGTGGGAGAAGCACTTTCAACACCGCCCTTTATTTTCAAGTACGTGGCGCGTGACTGCCTGCCTTCACGTTTTCTTCTTTTTTAGTCTTTTAATGTCTACCACACGTCGAGAACAACAATGCAATGCTTTGTTTCTTTAATAGTAATAATAATTAGAGTTTTCAATTTCTTGACACAAATTACTCGAGTATGAATACATTTAATTCATAATTAACAACCAAATTCAAGTGTAGGTCAAACACATATGAGATTTACTGAAAATCTTGATGGCACGCGTATGATTGTAGAACGCCCATCAAACAAGGACACTGCCATAAAATTATAGACCCCAAATCTTTTGGCCAACTCAACACTATACGTTAAACATTACTCCTTAGTCAAATTGAGTTATTTGCTTAAGAATTGATAATGTTATGGGAAAACGACAAAGCAATGAGATTCGAGTGACTCCAAATACTAGATCTATAAATTTGTGTTCTTTCATTCGTGTTTGAAGTTTAGGGTATTATGGGGATAGGTTTAACATATAGGAACAATTGTTTTGTTAATTTATTTTCTTTTAAATTATTAGTTTTAAGTTTATTTTATGTTTTTCTTTCGGTGGTATTGTTTTTTCATTCTAATTAAGATAGTAATAATAGTGAGAGAAAGGGCTATTATAATATATATTTAATTTTCTTTAAATTATATATATATATAATCTTAGCAAATGTGCAGTTTTAGTCTAGTTGTCTCGGTTAAGTTGTGAACCGAAGTGGCGGGAAATTGGAATGATTTTGAGGACATTAATGTTGTTGTTTGATGGCGCTGCCACAAAGTATTTATGAAGAGTATTGTAGGTGCTGTGTTTTGAATACACTATCTAAGCGGGAGTAAAAAAATTTCCACTATCTAAGCAATATTTATGAAGAGTACCATAGGTGTTGTGTTTTGAGTACACTATCTAAGCAGGAGTAAAAAAAAAATCTTTAAATTATATATATATATAGTCTCAACAAATGTGCAGTCTCAGCCCAGTTGTCTCGGTTAAGTTGTGAACCGAAGTGGTGAGAAACTGGAATGACTTTGAGGACATTAATGGTGTTGTCCGACGGCGCCGCCACAAAGTATTTATGAAGAGTACCGTAGGCATTGCATTTTGAGTACACTATCTAAGTAGGAGTAAAAAAAATTCTTTAAATTATATATATATACTCTCAACAAATGTCCAAATCTAGCTGTCTCTCAAGTTAAGTGAACCGAAGTGGTGGGAAACTGGAATGAATTTGAGGACATTAATGGTGCTGTCCAACGGTGTCGCCACAAAGTTTTTATGAAGAGTACAACATGTGTTGCATTTTGAGTACACTATCTAAGCGAGAGTAAAAAAAATCTTTAAATTATATGTATATATATAGTCTTAGCCCGATTGTCTCGGTTAAGTTGTAAACCGAAGTGGCGGAAACTAGAATGACTTTGAGGACATTAATAGTGTTGTCCAATGATGCTTCCAAAAAGTATTTATGAAGAGTATCGTAGGTGTTGCGTTTTGAGTACACTACCTAAGTGGGAGTAATTTTTTCTTTAAATTATATATATAGTCTCAACAAAATGTCCATTCTTAGCTTGTCTTGGCGGTTAAGTTGTGAACCGGTGGCGGAAAGTGGAATGAATTTGAGGACATTAATGGTAAGTTGATTCGATGACACCGCCACAAAGTATTTATGAAGAGTACCATAGGTGTTGCATTTTGAGTACACTATCTAAGCGGGAGTAAAAAATCTTTAAATTATATATATAATCTCAGCAAATGTGCAGTTTCAGTCTAGTTGTTTCGATTAAGTTGTGAACCAAAGTGGTGGGAAATTGGAATGATTTTGAAGATATTAATGGCATTGTCCGACGTTGCTGCCACAAAGTATTTATGAAGAGTACTGCAGGCATTGTGTTTTGAGTACACTATCTAAGTGGGAGTAAAATAATTCTTTTAAATTATATATATATACTCTCAACAAATGCAAATTTTAAAATTTCTAGTTAACTTTACGGCTGTGAACTGGAAGTGGTGGGAAACCGGAATGAATTTGAGGACATTATCGGTGCTGTCTCGACGGTGTCGCCACAAAGTATTTATGAAGAGTACAAATATGTGTTGCATTCTGAGTAATAATTATCTGCCAGGAGTAAAAAAAAATCTTTAAAATTATATGTATATATATATAGTCTTAGCCCGATTGTCTCGGTTAAGTTGTAAACCGAAGTGGCGGGAAACTAGAATGACTTTGAGGACATTAATAGTGTTGTCCAATGATGCTTCCAAAAAGTATTTATGAAAAGTATCGTAGGTGTTGCGTTTTGAGTACACTACCTAAGTGGGAGTAATTTTTTTTTCTTTAAATTATATATATAGTCTCAACAAATGTCCATTCTTAGCTCGGTTGTCTTGGTTAAGTTGTGAACCGAAGTGGCAGGAAATTGGAATGAATTTGAGGACATTAATGGTGTTGTCCGATGACACTGCCACAAAGTATTTATGAAGAGTACCACAGGTGTTGCATTTTGAGTACACTATCTAAGCGGGAGTAAAAAAAAAATCTTTAAATTATATATATATATATATATAGTCTCAACAAATGTGCAGTCTCAGCCCAGTTGTCTCGGTTCAGTTGTGAACCAAAGTGGTGAGAAACTGGAATGACTTTGAGGACATTAATGGTGTTGTCCGACGGCGCCGCCACAAAGTATTTATGAAGAGTACCATAGGCATTGCATTTTGAGTACACTATCTAAGTAGGAGTAAAAAAAATTCTTTAAATTATATATATATACTCTCAACAAATGTGCAGACTCAGCCTAGTTGTCTCGGTTAAGTTGTGAACTGAAGTGGTGGGAAACTGGAATGAATTTGAGGACATTAATGGTGCTATCCGATGGTGTCGCCACAAAGTATTTATGAAGAGTACAACATGTGTTGCATTTTGAGTACACTATCTAAGCGAGAGTAAAAAAAATCTTTAAATTATATGTATATATATATAGTCTTAGCCCGATTGTCTCGGTTAAGTTGTAAACTGAAGTGGCGGGAAACTAGAATGACTTTGAGGACATTAATAGTGTTGTCCAATGATGCTTCCAAAAAGTATTTATGAAGAGTATCGTAGGTGTTGCGTTTTGAGTACACTACCTAAGTGGGAGTAATTTTTTTTTCTTTAAATTATATATATAGTCTCAACAAATGTCCATTCTTAGCTCGGTTGTCTTGGTTAAGTTGTGAACCGAAGTGGCAGGAAATTGGAATGAATTTGAGGACATTAATGGTGTTGTCCGATGACACTGCCACAAAGTATTTATGAAGAGTACCACAGGTGTTGCATTTTGAGTACACTATCTAAGCGGGAGTAAATTTTTTTCCAAGTCCGTGAGACTGTTTTGATCAGTTCCGAAGATGAGGAAAATCTAATTTAAACTTAGAAAATATTTTACTCCCACTTAGATAGTGTACTCAAAACACAACGCTTGCGGTACTCTTCATAAATACTTTGTGGCGGCGCCGTCGGACAATTCCATTAATTTCCTCAAAGTCATTCTAGTTTCCTACCACTTTGGTTCACAACTTAGTTGAGACAGCCGAGCTGAGATTGTACATTTGCATTGTGGGTATTGTCATAGTCTCCCTCTTGTCTCACATATTTCATGACCAATATTTTCCAGATGATTTTAGTTCTCTTATTAGTCATACATTTTCTTTGATCTTTAGTTTCATCATAGTAGGATGAGTTGTCATTTGTTGGAGATGGTTGGCTGCCCATTCTATTTTCGTTTGGATAAAAATAGTTTGAGAAATCGTCTTTGCTTGGAGGATTTTTGGACAAGCAACATTGTTGACTTGATTCATTTGTATGACTAATATAATATATTATATATTATATTGTATAATATATAATATGATATATTTTTTATAATTGTAAGAGAAAGTATTGCTTTTTTTAGAAAATATCTAGATTAATTTAATAAATGTTATAAACAAATGTAATTTGTTGACTTGGGTTTTATGTGAAACTCTTAGCAAAGCAAATTATATAATTAGGAAAGTAGGATGAATAGGCTAAACAATGAGAGAGGGCTCTTCTCTACAACATTTTGAATTCTATTGAAATAAGAAAGGTGGTCTTAAGGATATATTTTTAAACTATAAGTATGAGTAAGGTGATAAACTCATAAGATAAGTGGCTTCAATAGTTTTGATCAATGTTTTTGCATTTATTTGAAATATTTGAGTAATTTTGATCTATTCTTCTAAAAGGGAATCAATATTGAGCTCTAAGAATTTAAACTTAATGATAAACCACATTTCCTTTATCGCTTACCCTCATCATTTTATTTCAAAAATTAAGTTTTACAAGATCTCATATTTACTAAATTAAAAAAAAAAGGTATATAAGTGGGGTTCTTAGTGTAAAGACATAGTTTTTTTGAATGCAACATTAAACCTACTATGAATAAATAGCTAAAATTAAATAAACATTTGGAAATGTAATGTATTTATGTTTGTATGTATGCAATATAATTACACATGTAACCTACAATTCTAGAAAAAATTGATGTTGCAAGTGTTCTCTTGTAAGTCCCAAACTCTCAATTTCCTTCCTATTTATAACATAACACATTCTTATTTAAATCCCACATTTAATCTAACTATCCCATATATTTTTCTTTAAAATATTTTTACACAATTCTTGACTTTATTAATAATTAAAGCTTAATTTATAGATTAGTCCTTGATGTAGGACAATCCCGGGTGAAGGGCAATCAACATCACCAAAAAAATAAATTCTAGTTCGATTTCTTTTATTTTGGTTTGATTTCAATTTCACGTTACAATTTGGGGTTTGAAGTCACTTTCAGAGTTTGATAATGCATTTTGGTGGAAAATTGTTTGGAAAATGATTTTTGTTTCCTATCATAATATTTGTTGATTCAATTCTTGAAGATCTATTCAATCAAAAAGATGAGTTATTTACTCTCTGCATTATATTGGTCTTCTTATGAACCAATGTGTTATCAAACTAGCTAATTGTTCTTTAAACATTTGTCAACCGCATCAAATCATTTGGATTAAATCTTGAAAATCAATTCAAACCATAAAGAGGAGATCAAATACAAACCGGGGAGGAATATTGACCACCACCTATTATGATGGTGTAAGATAATTTTAATCAGAATTTTGAATGCCAAAAGTCACGCCTATTTAGTTGGAATGAGAGAAAACCTTTTGATCAACATGTTGGAAAAGAAAATGAGCCCGCACAGTGGCGTGGTGGCTTGGACTTGGGGTTTTCTCCCTCGAGGCCCGAGTTCGACACTCATAGGGTTCACCCGATGGGTGTGGCTTATGGGTTGCTGCGCTCATCCCTAGAGGACTACTCTTGCCTTTGCTTGCCCTCTCCCGGACCCCAACTTGGAAAAAAATAAGCCCAAGGCAAGGTGAGGGAGGTCACTAGGCAGAGTCGCGGGGATACCTCTGAGTTACCAAAAAAAAAAACATGTTGGAAAAAAATCGTGCCCATATTGGACAAAACATAGATTTAAGAGCAAAATATAAAAGGGTATAGGGGCTATGAAAAGAGAGAGAAAAGAGGAGGGTGACTCACAGACAACGTGAAAGGTAAGGAGGAAGGGACTTCTAGCAGGGAAGATGAGGAGACACCAAGGATGGATTCACACAATAGTGGAATGCGGGGTGACACTGAAAGGAAGGGGATGACATACAAACAACATATATACATCATTCTAGTTTTTGTTCAAGATAAGAGGAGGGGCTGCGAAGGAAGAAGTGATAGAGAGGGGGTGACTGAGAAGTAAGGGGCCGATAGTTAAGAGAGGGCCAACCAAGAAAAAGAGTAGAGACATTGAGCTAAAGTGGAGAAGGCTACAGATAGGTGTAAGGGCTACGAATGAAGAAGAAGTCCATGTTTTTGAGGAATTAATTTTAAATCAATTTAGGTTAGAAAGAAAAGAAGAATATATGCAAAATGAGGAGGCCGATGGAGGAAAGTTGGAAAATGTTGAATGAGTAACCAAACACGGTGTGAGAAGGGAGCTGCATGAGGAGGATGTAGAGTAGCATAGGGAGATTGTTGAGGGGTGGTATGCATTGAAGAATGGATTAAAAGTTGTGCAAAGATAGAGTAAAGAAAGTTTGGAAGAGAGGTTACATTGTGGAGAAGAGAGGCAAGTTGGAATGTGTGCCTGAGAGTGGCCATTGAAGGCCCTGAATGTAACTTTTTTTTGTAATTTTGAATTGAAGAAGAATTTATAAAACTAAGTGTTTTGGTATATGTTTTTTGCAAATTTCAAATTATTTTGAAATTGTTTGACAAAGAGGAGTGCGACTATGAGTTTTTTTGTGGAGGGGTGTACTCTTTGCATCAATTGGTATTAGAGCAGGTAGTCTTGAGAGTGGAGAGGATCCAAAAGGACCTGTGGCCTGAGGAAGTGTGGAAAAATCATCGATGAGGAGGTAGTTCTCACCTAGAAAGTGTGTGTGAAGTGGTAGTGAAGAAGCTCATGAAAGTTGTCGCAGGTGTGTGAGGAATCTTGACAACGAAAGAAGGAGCTTGAAGCCACGACGAAATGTGTTTGTAGAGTGAGTGATTGTAGCAGACAAAATGGGTTGGGTTGTGAGGAGACCTATATGGATACTGTTTTGGGAGTAGTATTGGGATAAAGTGGAGGATGAGATGATTGAAAATATGGGACAAATAGTTGGTGAAGAAATAGGAAAGAAAGAGGCAAGGCTCAAGGAATTGTGTGAAGTGTTGAAGAAGATAGTTTGAGAAAAAGGAGAAAATAGTGTTGGAAAGAGTAAGAGGAAAGTGGTAAAGAGGAGTGAGAAGAAGAATAAGGATAGTAGCCCGAGACGGAAAGAAGATGTAGCCCTTACCGAAGAAGTTGTAGTGAAGACATGTTAGGAAGAAGGCATGGAGGAAAAGGAAGAGAAGATAGACGTGAACAATGGAGAGGTCACAACGATAGAAGATGAAGAAATTGAAGTGGAATGGAACACAAAGTTTGCTATTGTAGTGAAAAAAGAAGAATGAGACGTAGTTGATGAGGAGGTGGAAGACATCATGTAGTGAAGTTTGATGTTGTAGCTATGAATGCGAATGAGGTAAATCAATTATGTGATGCTATTTTGTTTTTAGGTGGAGTAGTAAAAGGTGAGTTGAATAGAAGATAAGAGCGTGTAGTAGATGTTGCAGATGTTGCACGGTTGTGCATAGAGTTGGTTGAGGATGTTGCAGGATTTTGGTGGAGGTGGTCGGTTAGAGGTGGGTTTGAACCATGAAGGAGAAGAGAAGTGTGGAAAGCATTTGGTGGAGGAGGTCGGGCTTTGGTGGACATGAGTCCACGAGGGGAAAGAAGAGGAAGATGTTGTGTTGTTGGAGAGAAGTGGTGCATGTTCCGGCACAATGCTGGAAAAAGTGGAAGGATTGAATTTAAGCACCTTGGTCAGTGAAGGAGTTTGCTGCAGGTTGATGGCAACCTAAAAGAGTAGTGCAACTACTCAACTCCATCATTGTGAGCCTATGCTCACAATCTTTCTACCTGGTGTATAAGATGTAGGAGCATCCCTGGTGAAGGGAAATAGATATCACCAAAAAAAAAAAATCTAGTTTGATTTTCTTTTATTTTAGTCTAATTTTAGGTTTAGGTTACAATTTGGGGTCTGAAGTCACTTTTGGAGTTTGATAATGCATTTTGGTGGAAAATTGTTTGGAAAATGATTTGTGTTTCTTTTCATAATATTTGTTGGTTCAATTCTTGAAGATCTATTCAATAAAAAAGATGAGTTATTTACTCTCTGCATTATATTGTTTTTCTTATGAACCAATGTGTTATTAAACTAGCGAATGTTCTTTAAACATTTGTCAACCACATCAAATTATTTGGATTAAATCTTCAAAAGCAAGTCAAACCATAAAGAGGAGATCAAAATATGAACCAGGGAGGAAGATTGACCACCACCTATTATGATGGATGAAGATACTTTTAATCAAAATTTTGAATGCAAAAAGTTGCGCTTGTTTTGTTGGAATGAGAGAAAACCTTTTGATTGATATGTTGGAAAAAAAATTGTGCTCATAATGGATAGAACATAGATTTAAGATAAAAATAGAAAAGGGTAGAGGTGCTGGAAAAAAAGAGAGAAAAGAGGAGGGCGACTCACAAATAGTGTGAAAGGTAAGCAGGAAGGGTCTTCTAGCAAGGAAGATGAGGAGACACCAAGGATGGATTAACACAATAGTGGAATGTGGGGCGACGCTGAAAGGAAGGGGATGTCATGTGAAAATTCTATTGCAGTTACTGATTATTAATCTCCTATCTAATACATAGATTATTTGACTCTGGAAAATTAATTCTCAGCAAATATCAAAAAATAACACAACTGCAACTTCACCAATAAAAACTCACAAGAATAGAGAAGAAAACATTCACAATAATGAACACAATATTTTTGGACAAATTGTCCGTGGAAAAACCCCGAAGGGAAAACCACTACTGCAGATGAGGAATTATATTAACTTCAGCAAATTAAGGAATACAAAAACTGCTTGCCTCTTACTGGCAGAGCTCCGGCAATAATCTTCTCCGGAAATTCTTCCCTTAATTTCTCCTGCTGAAATTCCACAAATAAGTATCCTCAACGCCATCATCGCTAGCTTGTTAACACCGCAAGACTATTTGTTCTCATCAAATCTCTACTTGCTATCACTATAAGTCTACTTGTTTGTATGTTCTCCAATTGCCCATTGCTCCCCTTTTATACTTTTCTCATTGGAAAACCAATGGCCATGATTTAATTTCAATCAATGGCTAAGATTAAATAGAATCTAAAAACCCTAACTAACTGGATTCTAGAAGTCTCTAGAGGAAACAATTATTTAATTACATAATTATCTAGACAACTCAGCCCTTTCTGGAGGTTTCTAGAAAATAATTAAATAATTAAATACCTCTAGACAATGGAGACACCGCCCAAGCTACATACTAACACTCTCTACGCAGGAAGGTGTTCTCGCATGACACCCAACTTCTTATCTCCCTCGAAGAAGATGAATTTTTGCCTTCCCTAATGCCTTGGTCAAAATGTCTACTACCTGCTGATCTGTAGGTATATACTGTAGCTGAACAATCTCACGTTGTACACAATCTCTGATGAAATGATATTTGATGTCTATATTCTTAGACCTATCATGAAACACCGGATTCTTAGTCAACTTGATGCAACTCGGGATTGTCGCAGAGTATCACCGTAGTCTCAACCCTCTCGACCAAACAAGGCCACCGCCAGTCCTCCGGCTTTCATATCGGGCTTCACATCGCCGCCATGCTAGCCGCTATGTATTCTCGCCTTCGTAATCCCCAAAGCCACAGACTTCGCTTCCTCGGGCCGTATCAAGACAACTCCCGATCCCAAGCTAAAGCAACACCAAGTGCTTTTCTCGTCTCTGCTGTACCGCCTCGGCCCACCAAGGCCAAGATAGTTTATCAACCTCGATACTCATCACCAGCATATTTAATACCCTCCTCTTTCCGAGAGAACCCCTTTGGCCACAACCTTGCCTTTGTATTTCTCGCGATGCTACCATCTCGTGACCGGTGGCTTGATCTTTTATAGATCCAAAGATGATCCAACCACGCCTCTATCTGGTCTAGGCACAACCCTCCCACACATCGTTCTACACTATTGAGGTATACTTCTCAACCATTGCATCTTGCCACACTTTCTGCTGTGTGGCCTCCTGATAGCTAGAAGGCTCACTATCTACCAACTGACTAACTAATGCCATATAGTCATCATACCTGGCTGGTTGTCTCCGCTGTCTACTACTCATCCTAGGAGCTCCCACAAACTCCCGAGTATCACTTTGTGACTGTTGGTTCTTGCTACCAACTGTAGAGGATGAAGTATCAACCTCCATATCACCCTGATGCATCTCGTGGATCTGCTGCATCTGCTGCTCCATACTCTGCGAATTCTCAGCACCTGAGCTTGTGCATGTACTAGTAACTGTACTCGAGCTTCGCTGTCCTTGATCTGGTTGAACGATCCTTGGAGCTTCCACTAACTGCTCACTCTGATCATCTGCTGGCAAATCTCTGGACCTCCTAAATGCCTTGTCCTCCATGAACTTGACATCACACCTAACTATAGTCCTCTTGGTCCCTGGAATAAATATCCGATATGCCTTTGAGGTTTCACTGTACCCCACAAAGTACCCCTTCTCTGCAGTTTGATCTAACTTGGAACGTGTCGCACCTGGTATGTGACAATACGCCAAACTCCCAAATATCCTGAAGTGGCTAACATCTGGCTTCTTCCCTGAGAACGCCTCCTCTGGTGTCATCTTGCCTAATACCTTATGTGGAACCCTGTTTTGTATGTACACTGCTGTACTGCATGCCTCTGCCCATAAGTAACGTGGCATATCCTGGTCATACAACATAGCCCTTGCCACCTCTGATATAGACCGATTCTTCCTCTCAGCAACCCCATTCTGCTGTGGGTTGTAAGGAACAGTCCACTCTCTCTTGATTCTTTCCTTGGTATAGAACTCCTGAAACTCTTTCCCTTTGTACTCGTCTCCATTGTCTGACCAAAGAACCTTTATCTTCTTTCCTGTCGAATTCTCCACAAGAGTTTTGAACTCTTGGAAGCGCATCGAAAACCTCATCCTGGTCTTCAAGAAGCATATCCGTGTCTTCCTCGAGAAATCATCAATAAAAGCAACAAAGTACCATATCCTCTGAGAGACTTCGTCGACATTGGTCCACATATGTCTGAATATACTAGATCAAGAACACCCTTGGATCTAGTGTCACTCCTTGGAAAAGTTTCTTTCGCAAACTTCCCTAACACACATCCCTTGCAAACATCATCATGCTCTGTGCTCACCTCTGGAACACCTGTCACAGCCTCACGAAGCATTTTAAGTGCTCCATGATGTATATGGCCCATCCTCCTATGCCATAGCTCTCCTTGATCTCTAGAATTACTGCTGCTCATCAGTGCCTTATGAGTATCAAACTGCAACCTATAAAGCCGGCCGCTCCTAACTCCAATAGCTATGGGTGATTTCCAATCCTTGTGCTTAATTAACACACTTGCCCCTCTAAAGAGTACATTGTAACCTTTATCCTGAAGAACAGATATGGAAATCAAATTCATACCTAAGCCTGGCACATGCAATACATCATGAATGGGAATCCGCTTACCATTCTCCCTCTGAAATAGAACAGTCTCTTTCCCAACTGGATTGAGCTTGGACATGTTCCCCATAGAAATCTGCATTCTGATGTCCTCCTCCTTATAGCTGGAGAAGTACTCTCTAACTCCTGTCATATGAAATGACGCCCCACTATCTATATACCAAACCCCCTGTGAGGTTGAGCTAGCCATACAAGCTATGAGAGCGAACTCATCCTCCATTCTACTAGAGAGCTCATCTGCACTTGCTGAAGCTGTTGTCTGCTTCTTGCCTTTCTTCCTTTGCGGGCAATCGCTGACATAGTGGCCAAACTCGTGACAGCCATAACACTTGACTTTAGATAAGTCCTTCTTCTTCTCACCTTGTGGATTTGATCCTTTACTAGACCCCTTCTTTGCTTTCCCTTTTTCTGTAAGGGCAACGTTCTCCTGTTCCACCTCACTTTGCTGACTCTTGCTACTGGTCCTACTGACAAGACTTAGTCTAAGCTCCTCCTGAGTGAAGTCACTCCAAAGTCGATCCCAACTCGGCAAGGTGTCTCGTCCATTAATAACTTGAACAAAGACATCCCATTGCTTAGTAAACCCATTTAGGGCTATCCGCACTAGCTCGTCATCACCTAGATTATCTCCAAAAGCAGCCAACTCATCCTTGACAAGTCTGAGTCTGGTGAGGTAACTTGTCACATCCTCTCCCTTGTTCATCCGAGTATTCCTCAACTTTTCTCTAAGAATCAGCTTCCGGTTAGTGGTAGCATTCTGGTACAGATTCAGAATGGCATCCCACATCTTCTTCGATGTATCTAACTCTGCGACATGTGGAACAATATGATCCTTGACACCATCAAGAATCATCCTCCTCGCCTTGGCATCTTCCTTCTTATATGCTAAGAGCTGTGCTAGATCTGTAGGTACAGGTACAACACTGGTCACATATTCCTTGATCCCATTCTCTTCCAGCAACAAAGAAATTTTGGCTTTCCAGACACCAAAATTTGAGGCTCCATCCAACTGCCCCGACCTCTTAAACTCCGGCCGAGGCCATCTCAAAAGATAAAAGAAAACAAATAATAATACCTTGGCAAGCGTGGATCTTTCCCTTCCTTTGTTGCCTTGCCCTGGCCTCGTGACGCCTCTCTCTCGAGCACCATGTGAAAATTCTATTGTACATCGGGACATATTAATCTCCTATCTAATATAGATTATTTGACTCTGAAAATTAATTCTCAGCAAATATCAAAAATAACACAACTGCAACTTCACCAATAAAAAATCACAGGAATAGAGGAGAAAACATTCACAATAAAGAACACAATATTTTTGGACAAATTGTCCATGGAAAAACCCCGAAGGGAAAACCACTACTGCAGATGAGGAATTATATTAACTTCAGCAAATTAAGGAATACAAAAACTGCTTGCCTCTTACTGGCAGAGCTCCGGCAATAATCTTCTCCGAAAATTCTTCCCTCAATTTCTCCTGCTGAAATTCCCCAGCTGCTATCCCCAACGCTATCACTGCGCCCTTGCTAACACTGCAAGACTATTTGCTCTCACTGCAATTCTACTTGCTATCACTGCAAGTCTACTTGTTGTTGTGTTCTCCAATTGCCCATTGATCCCTTTTTATACTTTTCTCATTGGAAAACCAATGGCCATGATTTAATCTCAATCAATGGCTAAGATTAAATAGACTCTAAAAACCCTAACTAACTGGATTCTAGAAGTCTCTAGGAGAATCAATTTATTTAATTACATAATTATCTAGACAACTCAGCCCTTTCTGGAGGTTTCTAGAAAATAATTAAATAATTAAATAACACTTCTAGACAATGGAGACACCTGTCCAAGCTACATAAATTAACATGTCATACAAACAAAATATATACACCATTCTAGTTTCTGTTCAAGATTAGAGGAGGGGCTGCACATGAAGAAGTGATAGAGAGGTGGAAGCTGAGAAGTAAGGGGCTGATAGTAAAGAGAGGTCAAACCAAGAAAAAGACCAGAGACATCGGGCTAAAGTGGAGAAGGCTGTAGATAGGTGTAAGGGCTATGAATTAAGAAGAAGCCCACATTTGTGAGGAATTACTTTGAAATCAATTTAGGTCAGAAAGAAAATAACGTATGCAAAATGAGGAGGCCGATAGAGGAAAGTTGGAAAATTTTGAATGAGTAACCAAACACAGTGTGAGAAGGGAGCTGTGCGAGGAGGATGAAAAGCAGCGTAGGAAGATTGTTGAGGGGTGGTATACATTGATGACTAACTTAAAAGCTACACAAAGATAGAGTAAAGGAAGTTTGGAAGAGAGGTTGCATTGTGGAGAAGAGAGGCAGGTTGGAATGTATGCTTGAGAGTGGCCATTGAAGGCCTTGAATGTAACTGTTGTTTGTAATTTTGAATTTTGAAGAAGAATTTATAAAATTGAGTGTTTTGATATTTGTTTGTTACAATTTTTGAATTGTTTTGAAACTGTTTGACAGAGAGGAGTGTGCCTGTGAGTTGTTTTGTGGAGGGGTGTGCTCTCTACATCAGTCCTTGACTTGAACATGTCCAATAATAGCCACAAACAAATCTATGAGGTCTCAAATCTAATAATTTACAACAAGGGTATGAAACAACTAATATTTAATAAGATTAAATCACCTAAGATGAGGCCCTTTAACATATTAATTATATGAATTTATTAGATCCATGAAAGATGGCCCATCAATGATACAGTTAATTATAATCACTCAAGACATTTAACATATAAAACACACAAGGCTATGCAACAATACAAGACTTGAAACTTTTATAAAACTGAAGTGAATAATGTATTTTAAATTTTAGATGGTTGGTGGAATGGAAAGTCACAATAGATTAGTGCCTTGATTACATAGGTAACAAAATTAAATATTAGGCCTGAACACAAACATGTTTACTAACCTATCATGATGATCTATTAGATAGTTAAAAACCATAACTTTAGCCAACAACAAATGTAGACCTGTATGCTAATTAAAAGCTCTTATTAGTAAACATGCTTTAAATAATTTATGAATGAATAAATAAGGATTTCTCAAATGCAGTTTGGGATAATTTTTTAGATCCTTGTGAAGATTAATTAGTCAATGTAGTACTAGAAATTTAAAAAATAAAATATTATAAAGTACTCAATGAATTTATTCATTTTTCATTGAACAAAATTTGACAATCATGGATACACTTACAACACAAAGATATTTCCATATTTACTACCTTCTCTAAACTAAAAAAGTATTGATTACACAAAAAAATCTAGAATGTGATTTGTAAGAATTTATGCCTTAGTTTATGTTCAGTCAGAAATAACAAATTTACAAATCTCCGAATCTAAAGTCCAAACACAACTAACCAACTTTCATTACAACAAAAAAATACATATTTGAAGCTAACATACAACCCTAATAGATTATCAAATTTTCCACTAAGCACAATCTAAAAGTATTTGCTAGGTACACAAACACATATTTATATGTAGGAAGTAAGAGTTGCAAAAATGAATCTGACTATGTCTACTCAAGGGTAGAGAATAAGATCCTCACAAATCCATGCAAAAAATCAAACTTTATTGCAGGCCTATAAATAATGGTGCATACTGTACCTACACTTCAATTCAAGCTATGAAGTTGAAAAATTATATATTGTAATTAATCAAGATATTGCAAATTGGGCATGAAGCAACTAATAGGGAAAAAAACTTCCCTACCTGTGCCTAAAACAAAATAAAATCCCACAGCCAAGAACACTGCCTCAGGAGGCCACCTATACGATTGCCTGAGTGACATAGTGGAGTAGGAAGGAGGAGAAGATTTCAACGATGGGAAAGAGAGAGATTACAGTTGGGAGAGTACAGGTGGCATTTAGGGATGATTGCAGCATGAGCAATTGAGCATGGTGAATTAGGACGTGATGGTAAGTAGAAGTTATGGTTTGGAGAATGGCCGGGAGGTAAGTGTGAGTTTAAAATAATAATCGTTAAACATGGGTCAGTCTCTGATGCTAGGCTTGCAGGAAGAACCGATATCGAGATGGGTCAAGGAGAGAGTGCGGTGAAGTTGAGGTTGGTGGCTTCTTTGCGTTTTCTAGGATTGCAGGGAAAAATGGAGGTGGGTTGGATTGAAGACGTGGGTATCCAATGAGGGATAGGATGGAGACATAGAGGGGTCTGTGTTAGAATATTTAGTAATTTCTCCTGCTTAGTAGGGGGAGAATTATATTTTTGCATGATCGTAAAAATAAGATTTTTAAAAATAAAATTTGTATGTTAATTTTTAGAGTTTGTAGTTTGCATGGAGTTGTATGATAAGTTTTCAGCAGTCTTTTGAATTGTTCAAGACTTCTATATATAATGGGGCAATTGTAATTCATTCATTGTCTTTGATCTTTGATCAATTGATCAAATCACAATTATGAATTTAATCTCATAAGATGTTTTAGTTGAATGTTGTAATATTCTAGACATTTGTAATGTTTGAGATTAAATAAAAGAATCTTGAATGTGTTGAAAAACAATCTATGTTTACTACAGCTTTTTATGTGTTTTGTAATTTTTTCAATCTAAAGAGGTTGGACTGGGGGCTTGACTATGCAATTTTGAGGACAAAAGGGAAGTCCTTGCTAGACAAGAGGGATTAATTTTATACTGTTCACATGGAAAAAAGGAACAAAAGGATTGCGAGCACGCCCGATGGAATTAGCTAACCATTGAGAAAAAAAATCTTTTGTCTTATCTCACATTCTTCTTTGTGGCCCATGGTTCTTGCTTAAGAAGATATATCTAGTTGGATCTTAAGGTCTAGGTGAAAAGAACTGGCCAATTCTACATGGAGAGAAAATAGTCTTGAGTAGTGAAGATCGATGAACATTGATAAATTTGATGATTGAGCATAAAAGTGAGAGACCAACATGCAAGAAGATGTGTTTGGTATTTTAGTTATAAATATGATGGAAACATTTGTCTAAGGAGGGTATGACATGAAAGTCCCTACATCTACATCTTTTTTGGAAGGCTAAGTATGCAATTTTCTTTGAGAGCTTGATTTTAAGCTTATCTATCTATAAAGGGTATCAATTGAAGATATTGAATTTTAAATAAATTCATCTGCCATTGTGCTTCAAACTTTATTTTATTATCAAAGTTGAATGTAATCTATATAAATGTCAAAACCATAAATAAACAAAACCATATTATATCTCAAAAGTTGAAACTGAAAATTTCTTGAGGGTACTCCCCTCTACCCAAAAACTCAACACAAACACAAGTTCTATAGGAAAGCTCTGCCCAAATTCAACATTCAACAAAAATTGTAAACAAACTTAGATTTCTTCAATTACAATTTCAAATACATTGCTCTTTCAATGACCTCACTTACACATTCAATCTGCTTTGGAATTATAGAGTTCAATAATCTATTCTCTCTTTGTATCCATTCAAGCATATGCTCGATCAAAATATTTTCCAAATTGTTGACTTTCCTCTTGCTATGCTATGGTCCAAAATACACATTTTAGGTAGCAATTTTCTTATGTTTCAAGCTTCCATTGCCTTACTATGTGGTGTGCCTCCATTATCACTTACAGTTCCAATTTTGCAGCCCCTTTACCCTATACTGTTGTGCACCTCACCATATACATTAATCTACTTTTATTTTTTTAATTCATTGGAGTCCACTCCATGTATTCTTTTTTAACACAAACCTTATTCTTTAGTCTGTGCGGTGTTTCCTTTGCTTTTCTACGTGCCTTCTCTTCTTCCCTTAATCTCGTGCCCATCTTGTGCTGCATGGCCCTCTAACAATCTGCATTTTCATTCAATGCAACCCCTCACCTCTTCAATTTTCTCCACAGTCTCTCCTACCACTATGGCCTACAATTATCTCTTTTACTCGGTGCCCCTTTTCCTCTCCTTGTTGTCGCACCCGCCTGATTCTCCTTCCGGTGTGGATATTGTAGGACAATTGGTTGTTTTTTACATGAAAATGAATGTTAGGTGTCACCTCAGACACCTTGTTTATACATTGAATGAATTGGGATTTACAACCACAACAATCCCAATGAGCTGTTCTAAACCATTCGATGACATTCAAATACAAACGATTATTACCTTTGATTGATAGATCATAGCAGCCATTTTATTGTATTTATATTCTTTCCAATATGATTCTCCTTCTAACTCAAGCATTCAACACTCAGTATCTAAAATTGTCAAAATATTAAATAGTCAAATTTTCTCATTGAATGTTCTTGTCATTTTCAAGTCGTATCCAAATTGTCTAAATTGTCAGGAACCGAGAATTAAAATAAACTAAAACTGAAAAATAAACTGCAAATCCTTTTTGGGTGATGTTGATTGTGTGTAAGCTCGGGTGCTCTTGCATCAAAATTCCACACAAATACATATATAGATAAAAGAATGACTATGCTTATATGCACATTCATGTATAAATGTTTGTGCTACCTCACCAACAACCTTACAACTACAAGGTAGCCAAAAATAATATGTGTTTGACCTATTCCATAATACATCATTCATGTTCATAAAAATAATGGGAAAAATCTAAAGAATAGGTCAACAAAAAATGAATTGAAACTCATGAAAGGAAGTAAAATTCCCTCTCACATGAGTGCATTATCCTCCTACCTATCGACTACATCATATGAATCAAGGAAAACATAAAACACCTCCATGTCACATGGAATAGAAAATGGTACCTAAATACAAACTTGCTCAACACAAGGAAGGAATTTATCTTGCATTCCAAATTGGAATACCTAAAGCTTAAGTACAATATCAAGTTGGGCCACAACATATCAATCTTCATGTTCATACATGTATTTCTACTCAACAACATTATCATTTGTATGTTGGACCCACACAAAGTATTTAGTTTTAAGAATATAATTAGCAATATCCTCATCAAGCTTTTAAACAATATGTAAACAACAATAACCACTAGATTGTATGTGTTGATACATTCTTCATCAACACAAAAATATTAAAATTTTCCGTACCTTGTACTTTCCTTGTGTTTCATTAGGGCTCAAATTTTTAAAAAACTAGCACCACATATGGACATCCACATGATGTACTAATGTCCCATAATGACTTCTTATTTACTAGTCATTTCTAATTGTTTTTTCACCTTCTACCTACCTAGGATGATAGTAATTGATCAAAACTAGTTTGAGTGGTTCTCTATTTCCCTTATCTCCCTCATATTCTTCATTTTGAATTTTTTTTATCTACACATAGTTTAATCCCTCTATCTATTTACAACTCTCTTTACAACTTCCTACAACATTTATTGAGCTTTGGTTCCTTTTTATGAGCACATCAACAGTAATACAACAATCTTCTCAAAGGTCTTATGGCATTTGATAGCTTCTTTGTCTCCTTTGGCTAAATCAAGCCTCATGAGGTGGCATTTATTTTATCTTCTTTTCTCTTACATTCTCCACTTTCTCATTGTTATCGTAGCATCCTTTTTATAGTGCTCCTGAAACCTTATAATATTGACATCCTTGAAATCACTATTATTCTATTTTGCATCACTTGCATTGTCATTATGATGTCAATTCTAATGATGGATGTATAGGATAGGAGCACAAACTATTTTTCTACTCTCTTTATCATTAGCTATCTATGGAGGTCAAAACACCAATTCTTTTTGGGTGATGTTGATTGCGCATGTGCCTGAGTGCTCCTAGATCAGACATGTCGGGTAGAATGATTGTTAGCATAGGCTCACAATGGTGGAGTTGAGTGATAAAATCACTCTTTCAGATTGGAGGTAACCCACAACAAAATCCTTCATTGAATATGTGCACAATGTCATTTCTTCTTCCACTTTTTCTAGCACCTCTTCGGAACACTCATCACCTTCCTTTCGTAGCTCTGCTCATCACGCTTCGCTCCTCTCATGTCTTTGAATCCACCATATGTCATTCTCCTCCACCAAATGCTCGCCACCTTCTTCTTCTTCCTCGTGGGATCAAACCCACCATTGCTCGAACTCCTCCACCAAAATCCCTGACCAACATCCACAACACCTTCACCCAAATCTATAGTATACAATCTCAAACTTGCATCCAAAAACTCATGAATATCAGCATATACCTCATTCTAATCTGCAACATCCTCACCCAAAATTGTATACACCATTCCATATTCTTCTCCAAAACCAATATTCAACATATCTAATGAATGCATAACAATATCATTCTCATAAGCGAACATATTTACCTTGTCTTCTTCGGCTGTAACAATTCCAATAACTTCAACTTGTTCTTTCTCATCCTTCACCATGGCTGCAATATGATCCTTCATTGTGATATCTTCCAAACCATCATTAGCTGCAATATATTTTTCTCTTCTTCATTCGTTGGAACAACAAGCTTTGCATTCCATTCTGCTTCAATCTCTTCGTCTTCTATTACCGTGACCTCTTCATTGTTCACCTCTATCTTTCCTTTTATTGTCATGACTTTCTCATGGCATATCATTGCTACAACTTCTTCATAGGTAGGGGCTACATCTTCTTCTTTCTATCTCAGGCTGTTGTCTTCACTTTTCTTCTCATTACTCTTTACCACTTTTTTCTCACTTTTCTCAACAGTCTTCTCCACTTTTCCACAAACCATATTTTCCAACACTTCACACAATTCATCCTCCACATCATTCCAATACTTCTCCCAAAATAGTATCCATATGGGTCTCCTCATGACCCAACCTATCTTTTCCTACTACAATATTCTACAACTCACATTCTCTACTTCTCTACGGTTTGTCTCTGCCACAAAATCTCACCACTATCCTCTACACAATAGGCTTCTGGAAGATGCACCCTCACGATATCTTCTACCCACTTCCTCTCAGTGGAAGAGATTTGCACACCTTCTACCCAACCTCATCTTTGCTGGAGGATAGTGAACATGATTCCCATGGAACCAATGGTCTCTCAAGGCTTCTTCAATCTTCACAAACTCTTCACCCATGGTCTTGGTGGATACTCTCCATGCTCAAGATTCCCTACTTTTACCAATTGATGTAGAGGGTACTCCTGTCTACCCAAAAACTCAACACAAACACAAGTTCTACAGGCAAGCTCTACCCAAATTCAACATTCATCAGAAATTGCAAACAAACTTAGATTTCTTCAATTATAATTTCAAATACAGTGCTCTTTCAATGACCTCACTTACACATTCAATCTGCTTTGGAATTGTAGAGTTCAATAATCTATTCTCTCTCTGTATCCATTCAAGCATATGCTTGATCACAATATTTTCCAAATCGCTGACTTTCCTCTTGTTATGATCTGGTTCAAAATACACATTTCAGGTAGCAATTTTCCTATCTTTCAAGCTTCCATTGCCTTACTATGTGGTGTGCCTCCATTATCACTTCCATTTTCAATTTTGCAGCCCCTTTACCCTATACTATTGCACACCTCACCATATACATTCATCTGCTTTTATGTTTTTAATTCACTAGAGTCCACTCCATGTATTCCATCCTAACACAAACCTTATTCTTTAGTCTGTGCATTGTTTCCTTTGCTTTTCTATGTGCCTTCTCTTCTTCCCTTAATCGAGCACCCCTCTTGTGCTATAGGGCCCTCTAACAATCTAATTTTTCTTTCAATGCAACCCCTCACCTCTTCAATTTTCTTTACAGTCACTCCTACCACTTTGGCCTACAATTATCTATTTTACTCGACACCCCTTTTCCTCTGCTTTTTGTCGTGCCCACCTGATTCTCCTTCCGGTGTGGATATTCTATGAAAATTTGTTGTTTGTTACATGAAAAGGATTGTTAGGTGTCACCTCAGACTCCCTATTTATACATTGAATGAATTGGGATTTACAACCACAACAATCCCAATGAGCTGTCCTAAACCATTCGATGACATTGGAATACAAAAGGTTATTTCCTTCGATTGATAGATCATAACAGCCATTTCATTGTATTTATATTCTTCCCAATATGAGTCTCCTTCTAACTCAAGCATTCAACACTCAGTATCTAAAATTGTTAAAATATTAAATAGTCAAATTTTCTCATTGAATGTTCTTGTCATTTTCAAGTCGTATCTGAATTGTTTGAATTGTCAAGAACAGAGAATTAAAATAAACTAAAACTGAAAAATAATCTGCAAGTTCTTTTTGGGTGATCCTAATTGTGCATGCGCCCGGGCTCTCTTGCATCAGACACGCCGGGTAGAAAGATTGTGAGTGTAGGCTCACAATGGTGGAGTTGAGTGATAGAATCACTCTTTCGGGTCAGAGGTAAGCCACATCGAACTCCTTCGCTGAATATGTGCATAATGCCATTTCTTCTTCCACTTTTTCCAACACCTCGCTGAAAAAATCATCACCTTCCTTTCCTAGCTTTGCTCATCACCCTTCCTTCCTCTCATGGATTTGAATCCACCATATGCCGCCTTCTTCCACCAAATGCTCTCCACCTTCTTCTTCTTCCTTGTGGGCTCAAACCCAAAATTGCCCGACCACCTCCACCAAAATCCCTCAACAACATCCACAACACCTTCACCCAAATTTGCAATATACAATCTAAAACTTGCATCCACAAACTCACAAAAATCTGCATATACCTCATTCCAATCTACAACATATTCACCCAAACTTGTATACACCATTCCATATTCTTCTCCAAAATCAATTTTCAACATATCTAATGAATGCATAACAATATCATTCTCATAAGTAAACATATTTACCTTGTCTTCTTCGGCTGCACCAATTCCAATAACTTCAATTTCTGCTTTCTCATCCTTCACCATGGCTGCAATATTATCCTTCGTTGTGATATCTTCCAAACCATCATTAGATGCAATATTTTTCTCTTCTTCCTTCGCTGCAACAACTAGCTTTGCATTCCATTCCACTTCAATCTCTCTCTCTTCTATTGCTGTGACTTCTTCACTATTCACCTCTATCTTTCCTTCTCCTATTTTCTTGTCTTTCTCATGACATGTCATTGCTGCAACTTCTTCATCGGTAAGGGCTACATCTTCTTCTTTCTGTCTCAGGCTGCTTTCTTCACTCTTCATCTCATTCCTCTTTACCACTTTTTGTCACTTTTTTCAACACTCTTCTCTGCTTTTCCACAAACTATCTTTTCCAATGTTTCACATAATTCATCCTCCACATCATTCCAATACTTCTCCCAAAATAGTATCCGTACAGGTCTCCTCACGACCCAACCCATCTTTTCCTGCTGCAATCTTTTACAACTCACATTCTCTATTTCTCTACGGTTTGTCTTTGCCACAAAATATCACCACTATCCTCTACCCAATAGGATTCTACAAGATGCACCCTCATGATCTCTTCTACCCACTTCCTCTCAGTCTAGAAGAGATTTGTACACCTTCTACCTAGCTTCATCTCTGTTGGAGGACAATCAACATGATTCCCATGAAACCAATGGCCTCTCAAGGCTTCTTCACTCTTCACAAACTCTTCACCCATGGTCTTGGTGGATACTCTCCATGCTTAGGATTCCTTGCTCTGATACCAATTGATGTAGAGGGTACTCCCCTCTACCCAAAAAATCAACACAAACACAAGTTCTATAGGAAAACTCTACCCAAATTCAACATTCAACAGAAATTGCAAACAAACTTAGATTTCTTCAATTACAGTTTCAAATACATTTCTCTTTCAATTACCTCACTTACACATTTAATCTGCTTTGGAATTGCAGAGTTCAATAATCTATTCTCTCTTTGTATCCATTCAAGCATATGCTCGATCACAATCTTTTCCAAATCGTTGACTTTCCTCTTGCTATGCTTTGGTCCAAAATACACATTTTAGGTAGCAATTTTCTTATGTTTCAAGCTTCCATCGCCTTACTATGTGGCGTGCCTCCATTATCACATCCATTTTTGATTTTGCAGCCCCTTTACCTTATACTATTGTGCAACTCACTATATACATTAATCTACTTTTATTTTTTTAATTCACTGGAGTCCACTCCATGTATTCCCTCCAAACACATACCTTATTCTTTAGTTTGTGCGTTGCTTCCTTTGATTTTCTACATGCCTTCTCTTCTTCCCTTAATCTGCCACCCTTGTTGTGCTGCAGGGCCCTCTAACAATCTATTCTTTCTTTCAATCTAGCCCCTCACCTCTTATATTTTCTCCACAGTCTCTCCTACCACTTTGGCTTGCAATTATCTTTTTTACTCGGTGCCCCTTTTCTCTCCGTACTCTTGCGCCTACTCGATTCTCCTTCTGGTATGGTTATTGTATGCCAAAATTTGGTTGTTTGTTACATGAATAGGAATGTTAGGCGTCACCTTAGACTCCCTGTTTATACATTGAATGAACTAGGATTTACAACCACAACAATCCCAATGAGTAGTTCTAAACCATTCAATGATATTAGAATACAAAATTTTATTGCCTTCGATTGATAGATCATAACAACTGTTTCATTGTATTTATATTCTTCCATGTCGATGTAATTAATTATTTAATTACACTTACATAAGTTTACTTAGGCATTTAATTATATTCCTAGGTATCATTTACTAGGTGATAGGCTCACATGTTTGCTTAGGATATAAGATTCCTTCTAGAAGGATGAGTTGTCTTTTCTAGAAGTCTTATCTTATCTAGCACCATTTCCTAAGTAGTTAGTTAGTTACAGTCACATGTCATAAGATTATGACACATGTGAACATCATATTACATACTACATCTCAACCTTGCCTATATAAGCAAGGCTTCATATGTACTTCATCATATTCAGTTTGGCATTCTTGCATCTTAATGATAGCATGATATTTCTACCATTTCTCTCTTGTGGAAGTTATTTTGTCTTGCAGGTGATTCTCGGGTGTTTCAGGAGTTCATCATAAACTCCTACATGGTATTAGAGCTTCAGTGATGCAGACTTCTTCCCAGATCTAAGGGGTTAATCTTGGCATGAAAGTTTTGCTAGGTGCAAGTTGGGGTATTGAGAGCCTCATCATTGAATCCTAGGTGTCAACAATTGTTTTATTGGAGCCATTTTTTAATTTTTCTTTTTGCTTCAGAAATCTAGCTTCCACTCATTTATAGGAAAAATGATTTCTCAGTTTTGTATACAGGATCGAAATCTCATATGGGTATCTTTTAGATTTTGCATATCTTACATAGACCTAAAGAAAAATTCTGTACAAAAAGCATCACACGTCATTTTTCTCCTAGCAGAAGGTTAAAAAATATAAAAATTTCATCTTCTGCTTGCTGGATCAAAAAGCGATTTCTGGGTTTTGTTCTTAGCTTCAAAATATTTCGAGGTTTTTGTTTTTATCTAATCATTATAAATAGATTTTTCAGAAATCAAATTAGATGTAAACTTTTTTTGCTAGAAAACCCATTTCCTGCAGGCTAAATTTAGTTTTTTTGAAAAATTCATAACTTTTGGCCATGGTGTCTGTTTTTGGCAAATGAGATATTGACGAAAAGCTAGTTTCAAGCAATTCATAGTGGTGCTGGATATTTTTTTAGATTTTGTAATCTACACAAATTTGAGGTTATTTTTCATCATGGAGGCAGATGTGAACATTCATTAGTGCATGCACTATTTCATTTTTTTGTGTGCATTAGGTTTGCATTTTCTCTGCACTTCATTTCTATTCCAAATCATATTTTGATCGATTGTTGCTTCATAGATTCTAGAGTTGTGCCAGTTTGTGAGTTTTTCAGTGTTCCTTGGCATCAAGTCTACCGTTTCTTTTCATGATTCCAACTTGAGTCCTTGAGTGACTCTAATATGGTTTCTAGCAATAAAAGGTATCTTTCCTTGCTTGTCGAATCAAGGATTCCAGTGTTACTCCACAGTGTACTTCCAGTGCTTCTTTTGCAACAAGTTATCTCCTTATGGGGGGTTGAATGGTCTCTCTTTTCATCTTTTCATTTTTGTCCCATTGGGTTTTCTCCTTTTCTCTGTTTGTGAGAGACTTCTTTACATTGCATTTGTACATGGGTACCTAACATGGCCTTGTAGTCGGGACCCATCATTGCATCTTTGCATAATTTGCATAGTAATTTCCTCCCTAAGTTGCACTTATGGGGGGGTGTTGGTGTAATTAATTATTTAATTACACTTTCATAAGTTTACTTAGGCATTTAATTATATTCCTAGGTATCATTTACTAGGTGATAGGTTCACATGTTTGCTTAGGATATAAGATTCCTTCTAGAAGGATGAGTTGTCTTTTCTAGAAGTCTTATCTTATCTAGCATCATTTCCTAAGTAGTTAGTTAGTTGTCACATGTCATAAGATTATGACACATGTCAACATCATATTACATACATCTCAACCTTGCCTATATAAGCAAGGCTTCATATGTACTTTGTCATATTCAGTTTGGCATTCTTACATCTTAATGATAGCATGATATTTCTACCATTTCTCTCTTGTGAAAGTTATTTTGTCTTGTAGGTGATTCTGGGGTGTTTGAGGAGTTCATCATAAACTCCTACATTCCCATTATGTTTCTCCTTCTAACTCAAGCATTCGACACTTAAATAGTTAATTTTTCTCATTGAATGTTCTTGTCATTTTCAAGTCGTATTCAAATTGTCAGGAACCGAGAATTAAAATAAACTAAAATTGAAAAATAAATTGCAAATTCTTTTTGGGTGATGTTGATTGTGCGTGCGCTCAGGTCCTCTTGCATCAAAATTCCACACAAATACATATATAGATAAAAGAATGACTATGCTTATATGCACATTCATGTATAAATGTTTGTGCTACCTCACCAACAACCTTACAACTACAAGGTAACCAAAAATAATAGGTGTTTGACCTATTCCATAATACATCATTCATGTTCATAAAAATAATGGGAAAAATCTAAAGAATAGGTCAACAAAAAAAGAATTGAAACTCATGAAAGGAAGTAAACTTCCCTCTCACATGAGTGCATTATCCTCATACCTATCGACTACATCATATGAATCAAGGAAAAAATAAAACACCTCCATGTCACATGGAATAGAAAATGGTACCTAAATACAAACTTGCTCAACACAAGGAAGGAATTTATCTTGCATTCCAAATTGGAATACCTAAAGCTTAAGTACAATATCAAGTTGGGCCACAACATATCAATCTTCATGTTCATACATGTATTTCTACTCAACAACATTATCATTTGTATGTTGGACCCACACAAAGTATTTAGTTTTAAGAATATAATTAGCAATATCCTCATCAAGCTTTTAAACAATATGTAAACAACAATAACCACTAGATTGTATGTGTTGATACATTCTTCATCAACACAAAAATATTAAATTTTTCCGTACCTTGTACTTTCCTTGTGTTTCATTAGGGCTCAAATTTTTAAAAAACTAGCACCACGTATGGACATCCACATGATGTACTAATGTCCCATAATGACTTCTTATTTACTAGTCATTTCTAATTGTTTTTTCACCTTCTACCTACCTAGGATGATAGTAATTGATCAAAACTAATTTGAGTGGTTCTCTATTTCCCTTATCTCCCTCATATTCTTCATTTTGAATTTTTTTTTATCTACACATAGTTTAATCCCTCTATCTATTTACAACTCTCTTTACAACTTCCTACAACATTTATTGAACTTTGGTTCCTTTTTATGAGCACATCAACACTAATACAACAATCTTCTCAAAGGTCTTATGGCATTTGATAGCTTCTTTTTCTCCTTTGGCTAAATCAAGCCTCATGAGGTGGCATTTATTTTATCTTCTTTTCTCTTACATTCTCCACTTTCTCATTGTTATCGTAGCATCCTTTTTATAGTGCTCTTGGCACCTTATAATATTGACATCCTTGAAATCACTCTTATTCTATTTTGCATCACTTGCATTGTCATTATGATGTCAATTCTAATGATGGATGTATAGGATAGGAGCACAAACTATTTTTCTACTCTCTTTATCATTAGCTATCTATGGAGGTCAAAACACCAATAAATGAGCTTGACCATTCTTGGAAAGCTCCCCAATAGTCACCAAATGTTTTCCTTTTTTCTTTAGATATAAACTCTTGTTAGAGAAGATATCCAACCATATAGGAGTTTGTAGTTTTTTGATATCTTCCTTTACTTGTCATTTTTGTTATTTTCATTTGAATATATTGATTAAAACTAGCTTTTTATTTCTATTATCAACTGGTGATATACTTGGTCGTTTTTGTTTTATTTTGACATAGATTGGGCATGTTTCTCAAGGGAAATAAGAAAAAATTGTGGCTCCCATTATGAAAACTACAATACAACACACAAAAATTGTGCTACACACTAGCATCCATAATAGAGGCATCTAGATTTTGTGAATAGGTTCTTCTCTACTTTTCATTTATAGTTTTTGTTTTAGCTTGATAAATCGATAATTATATTTTGTAAATTAGTAATAATTTCCTTTCTCATAGTACATTTGAACTTTTTAGAAAATGTAATTTTCTAAAATTATAAAACACATTAGGATCAATTAGAATAATTTACACATTTTATTATATTTGCACTAGATTAATTTCTTCTTTAAAAGAACTAGTTGACCATAGTGTAGTGTTTAGTGAGATTGTTTGATGAATAAACTGGTTTTTTCTTTGTCAAATCAAATTTCATAAACTATAGATATTATGAGCCAATTTAATACATGTTTGTGTGACATGGTGTTATGGTGTAATATATAAAGGCACTCAATGGGATACTATTTCATATGAGAGAGTAAAAAGAAAAAGAATAGAGCACAATTCAATTTTAAAGGACAAAAGAATTGCATTTAAATATAGACCATTTGCATGTTGGTGAATGTTTTAATCACCACCTTAACAAATTTGACTATTAAAATGGTTAAGGAAACTATGTTTATTGACATACATTCTAATAGATCTTTCAAACATGTCACACATTAACTCTACATGGTATATTAGGTTCATAATAGTCTGGATCTGCAATATTTTCTGTGCAAGTTCAAATTCTAAAATAATTATCAAATCAAAATGTATAATTTTGTGATAATGATAAATTGACTCATCATAGTTTTAACTCATTTTTTTATTGCCAATTTCAAAGCTAAACCTCTCTATCTTCATATTTAATTATCACATTTATCTTAATTTTATTAAGAGTTCTAACTCTCATTTCTAAATTATTTATATGTGATTTTTTTTGCATATAATTAATTATCCTCAATCTATTTATATATATAAAGTTTATTCTCTTAAAAATGTGGTGTCAATCTCTCATATTGTGTTTATACACTATTTCATCCTTTGCCTTAGTCATTTCCCCCCATGGTGCTAAGACTTAGCTTCTCATGGTTATTTTTATAAAAATCATATTAAATTTGTCCCTACCTTGTGCTTTCCTTGTGTCTCATCCTTTATAGGGCTCAAATTGTTTAGACACTAGCACCACGTATGGGCATCCACATGATGTACTAATGTCCCATAATGGCTTCTTATTTACTAGTCATTTCTAAGACTTTTTCCACCAACTACCTATCTAGGTTGATAGTAATTGATCAAGATTAATTTGAATGGTTCTCTATCCCCCTTATCTCCCTCCTATTCCTCATTTGATTTTTTTATCTACACACTTAATCCTTGTATCTATTTATAGCTCACTGTACAATTTCTTACAACTTTTATTGAGCATTGGTTTCTTGTTATGAGCACATTGACATTGCTACAATAATCTTTCTAAAGGTATTGTGGGATTTGTTAACATCTATCTCTCTTTTTTCTCAATCAAGATTCAAGAGGTGACATTGTTTTGATCTTATTTTCTCTTACATTCTCCACTTTCTTGTTGTTATCGTAGCATCCTTTTTGTAGTGCACTTGGCACCTTATAATATTCACATCTTTGGAATCACTCTTATTTTATTTTGCATCACTTGCTCTATCACTATGCTATCAATTCTTAGATGAATGTAGGATAGGAGCACAAAATATTGTTCTTCTCTCTTTGTCATTAGTTATCTGTGGGTCAAAGACCAATATAGGAGCTTGACCATTCTTGGCAAGCTCCCAAATAGCCACCAAATATTTTCTTTATCTTTTCTAGCTACAAACTCTTCTTACAGAAGATATCCAACCATAGAGGATTTTGTTGATATCTTCTTGTCCTTGTCATTTTTGTTATTTTTATTTGAATATATTGATTAATAATATTTATTTTCATTTCTATTATCAACTAGCGATCTACTTGGTCATTTTGGTTTTATTTTGACATATATTGGGCATGTTTCTTGAGGGAAATAAAAAACTCTAGTGGCTCCCATTATTGAAATTACAATACAACACAAATATTTGTGCTACACACTAGAATCTAACATAGAGGCATCTAGTTTTCATGAAGAAGTTTTTTTCTACATTTCATTTATAGTTTTTCTTTCAACTTGATAAATTTATAATTATATTTTGTAAATCAATAATAATTAAAATTAAAATATTAAAAAACATTATATAAGGAAATTATATTTATTGACATACATTTTAATAGATCATTCAAACATGTCATACATTAACTTTACACAGTATATTAGATTCATAATAGTCAGAATTTGTAATGTTTTTTGTTTAAGTTCAAATTCTAAAACAATTATCAAATCAAAATAGATAATTTTGTGACGATGATAAATTGATTCATCATAGTTTTAATAACTCATTCTTTTATAATCAATTTCAAAGGTAAACCCTTTTATCTTCATATTTATTTATCACATTTATCTTAATTTTATTTAATAATTCCAACTTTAATATTAAATTATTTATATGTTAATTAATTGTATATAATCAATACTTCCATTCTAGAATGCCTCTCAACATAATTAATTATCCTCGATCGATTGAGTTTATCCCAGTTTATCCTCACTATTTATATCTTATACTTTCTTAATAAGATTCTCAGATCTATTGCTAAACTACTCTCAGTTTAGTTATACGTATCATACTTTTAAAATACAGAGATATTGAAATTTAATGCCATTGCCATTCTGAGGTCTGAGCTTCAGATGTGGGACCACATGTAATAACTATCTATTCGCTTGATTTCATTGTTGACACTAGAAAGATTTTTGAGTACTGTGCATATCTTTTTTGAGCACGGCTAAAGAAAATTAGAGTTTTTTCGGGCTTTGGTTTGGTATAGTTGAATACAGGTGTGACCACTCAAATGTTAACAGACGTATTCTACGTAGCCCTTGCTGTGCACTAAGGCCAAACATTCAATACAAATAATTATGTTTCCATTGAATATGTCAGAATACTAGTGGCCAGATAATTGTATGCATCAGACGTGGGCACCACATGTAATAACTATGCACTTGACTCCATTATTGACATTGGAAAGACTTGTGAGTATTGTTCATATCATTTTAGCTAGGCTAAAGAAATTTGTTTTTTTTTTTTTTTTTTGTTTCACTTCTATTCTATTGCTTTGTTTTATTATAGTTGAATAACAGGTGTGACCACATCAATGTTAATAGATTTGTTTTGGCTTTAGGAAAATTCACTTTGAGCAATTCAACAGGGAAAATTAACGGCGCAGTGAATTGTCATGGCGGTGAATTTTCCCACAATAAATTGTTGAGGTGAATTTTCTGTCGATGAATTACTGACAGTAAATTTGCTATATACCATTTATTTTATATTATATAGCCCTTGTTATCCAGCTCGGACAAACATCCAATGTAAATAATTATCTGTCTTGTTATGCAGCATGGACAAACATCCAATGTAAATAATTATCTGTCCATTGCATACCAAAGTGCTTATGAAATTTATAATATCTTCAAGCCTTGTGGCCCAAGTAGTGGCGGTTGAAAATATACAAATAGCCTTTATTATGAGTGGATTTCTAGATTAAATGAGATAGTTTTAAAACTCTGTGAGACTGATTTTGAGCTGATACGGTTTCAATAATCTGTTATTTATACTTACTGAGCTTGTCTTTTATGGATATATTTTTATAAACTATAGGTTACGTGGTATTAAAGTTATATTAGAAAAATATAGCCTTATTATAGATGTTATATAGTATTTGCATATATTATATTGTTTCTCTAAATCATGAAATGCCCTTTTAAGTATTATGTTTTAATTAAGTGTTACTTTGAGGCAGTTATTTCTTTAATTTATTTTCAATCATCATTGACTTGAGATATAAAAAAAAAGTTTGTCTTTTACAATTTATTTATAAATTCTTGTGCTTCTAGTTGAATAGAAGTCATTTCCTTCATTTTGAGTTTTAGAATTTTTTTTTTTTAATTTTTTTTTTTATGTATTTGTATAAGTGCATGCATAAGACTTGAAGATATCATATAAATTTCAAAAAGTTCAGCATGAGGTTGGATATGAGTAGGATCTAGTTTTCTTGAAGGATGAAGATAGATGGATGAAGTCGACTATAATAGGGCTTTGAGATTTGGTAAGGTAAAATATCACATTTAATATTTATTTGTAGGGTTGTATTTTAATTTTTTTAATATTTAATTGTTTATTAGGTTAATAATATTTTTGAGCAAGTAGGTGGTGTTCTTATAGTGTGAAAAATATTTCATATTTTCAATAATAAATAAGTTTAAATGAATTTTATAATGAGTAGTTTATAAGATATGATATTTGTTAAAGTTTAAATAGGTAGTAAGTTAAGTGGACTTGATTTTGGTAGATTTTTAAGGTTAATTATATTTGAGTTGTAGTAGTATTGAGATGACATACCTCCCAAGAAGTCTTGATGCTTCACTTTTGTGAGCATCACCTAAATATAACAGTGTTGAGTGAGCCATTTTTATTTATGAGAGATGAGTTCTTATGGACCACTACTCATAAAATATGGGTCAATAAGTTTGAATTCAAAACTACCATTTGAACCCTAATAAAATATCACATAATATTCTTAAACATCAAAATCATTCAATTTTATATTGATAACCACTTTGCTTCTAATAAACCTTTACAATAGATTTCTTGTTATTTTGAGGTAAAGATTTACATTTGGAGGAGTTAAAATTTTGTTTGAAAAGAGCTTCTAATATGTCTTTCATATATTTTAATGGAAAATTACATGTGGAGGTAAGAAAATAGAAAAAATTACAAATATTTTCATCATATTTGTATTTGTTGATCTTTGCAACTAGACCAACATCTCTATTCTAATCTTCATGAAGGGAAGAATACCACTAACTAGCTGTAAACACAATCTCGTATTGTATTAAAAATTTGTAATGTCCTAGGTGTATATGCCTTTTTCTATAACTCATTTTGTATATGGACATTGATACTATGTTTTATTTGTTGATGATGTCATTTTTGTATTGCCATTTGTTGAAAACACACAGATACTAAGAAAGGGGTGAATCAATATCTATCAAAACTTAAACCCTTCAAATTTTAAACCTTTCAACAATATGTAAATTCAAAATTTTTAACAAGATCAACAACCAAGCTTAACCAAATCAACAACACTTAATCAACTTAGCAGCAATGAAAGATAAGACAATGAAGACACATGCACAAGATAACACAAGATTTATGTGGAAAACCCAAGAAGGGAAAAACCATGGTGAGAAATCTCATGATATAGGAAGCTCACTACTTACTAAATTACAATGTTTTAAGGATCATTACCGAAGAAAACACACAACTCCCCAACGAAATTGCAAGCTAAGGCACACAACCTTAGGGAAAGATATAAAGGAATTCTAGTATTGAGGTGGAAATCTCCAAGGAAAGATACAAATTACAAGGAACTATTGAAGAGATTCATTGTCTGATAGTAGGATACATGAAGATTTGGAAATTACAACATATGTCAACATATGTTAAGGAATTCTTTGGATCTAGAAGGCTCGTTAAGTAATTAAATGCTACTTTTGTGGTCCTTATTCCTAAGAAACCAGGGGCAATGGAGTTTGAGGTGTTTAGACCCATTAGTCTTTGCAACTCTCTCTATAAAATCATATCAAAGGTTTTGACTTCAAGGATCCTTTCTATCCTTCTTTCTTTGATTTCCCCTCAGCAGAATGGTTTTGTTTTTGGAAGGAAAAACTTAGATTCTATAGTCATAGTCCATGAGAATATTCATTCACTTATAGAATCTAAAACTGAAGGGTTTCTTCTTAAGCTGGATATTTCCAAAGCTTATGACCGTGTTTATTGGGAGTTATTATTCAAAATTCTAAGGGGGTTTTGTTTTAGTAGCAGAGTCATTCAGTTGGTGAACTAGCTAGTTACTACGGTTTCCACATCTATTATTGTGAATGGATCTCCTTCTAGATTCTGTCAAAATTCTAGAGGTTTAAGATAGGTTGACCCTATCTCACCTATTCTTTTTACTATAATGGTTGAAAGCCTAGTAAGGAATCGTAAGATATTTATTGAACAAAGGTCTCTTACAGGTCTTAATCCTTCTTCCACTAATTTGATTTGTTCTCACCAACAGTTTGTTGATGACACTATGTTGATGGGAAGATCTACGGTGAATGAGGCTAATACAATGAAAAAAACTTTGGACGTGTATGAGAAGGTGACTGGGCAGATGGTCAACAGATAGAAGAGCTCCCTTTTTTTCTTCAATACCCCTGAGCATAGACAAGTCAAGATTGTAAGAATCCTTGGTTGTAAAGTGGAATCCTTACCTTCTTCTTATCTTGGACTTCCGTTATGCCTTAAACCTCCATATTCCTTTTGGTGTTCATTGGTTGATAGGTTCATAAAGAAGTTGGCAAGTTGGAAAGGAGCTCTTTTGAGCCAAGCTAGAAAAATTCAATTTATTAAAGCTTCTCTTCAAAACCTCCTTGTTTATGCTTTAAGCCTATTCAAAATTCCTACTAAATACACTAAGGCCATTGAAAAGATCCAAAAAAGATTCCTTTGGTCTAGAGTGGACGAAAGAAAGAGAATGCCTCTTATAGGATGGGATCTGGTTTGCAGACTGAAATCCTTAGGGGCTTTAGGTCTCAAAAAAATTAGAATTATTAATAATACTCTTTTAGCCAAACAAATATGGAAATATTTCTCGGCTGGTGGAGAATGGAAAGACATTCTAAAAAGTAAATATATGGTTGATTGAATGTCCCTCAAAGCTTTGTTGGACTCTCCTATCCTCCCTCGTGGCTCAACTTGTTGGAATGATATGATTGTTGGTAGAAAAATTCTGGAATCAGGGATAGGATGCACATTAGAAGTGGCAATCAAGCCAGATTTTGGGAGGATAAATGGCTTTTTAAGGAACCCCTTATCAAAATTGAAAGATTCAATAGATGGGATGAGCTTTGTAAAACTACTTTCGGGGAGCTTGTCAAAGATTATTGGTATGAAGGAGACTGGGTAAACTTATGTGTGATTATTCATGAGTTGGCTCAGCTTCAATCCTCATTATAGGCTGTCAGGTTGGGACAGACTCAACAGGATGATATTCTTGTTTGGATGGACAACCCTTTAGGTAACTACTCTGTCTCTTTGTTGTCCCTTTCTCAAGCTCCCACTCCCTTTTGGTCAAAAGCATGGATTAAACACTTGACTGCTAAAGTCAATATCTTCTTTTGGATTATGCTTCAGAATAAGGTGCTCATGGTGGACAATCTTTGTAAACGAGGATTTCAAAAGCCCTAACAAATGTTACCTTTGCAAGAGTGAGGTAGTGTCAGCCAACGACCTATTTCTCCATTGGTCATTTATTTCCTTAATCTGGGGAAAATTATTAGCCCTCTGAAATATCTCTTGGGTGTTCCCCCAGACCATTGAAGATTTCCTTTTACAATGGAAAACCCCTACTCAAAATATTTTCATTCGAAGATTATGTGATTTCATATTCCCTTATGTTGTCTGGGGAGTGTGGAAAGAATGTAATAATAGAATTTTCAGGGACAAGGAGATGTCAGAGAATAATGTCTTTCAGAAAATTTGTAGGCTTATAAAGGAAAACTTCAATGTGATTCCTCAAAAATATCTTAACCTTGAAGAAGTGGTGTACACTCCCTATGATTTAATGATAGCAAAGAATTGGAATATTAAAGTAGACATTTCTTTAGCTTCCGTGCCAGCCAGGAAAAGCAGGGAGGATGTGTGCTAGACCTTTCCACCAAACGGTTGGTATAAGGCCAACTTTGATGGTGTTGCGAAGGGTAATCCAGGCATGGTCGGAAGTGGAGCTGTGTTAAGGGATTCAAATGTAAATTTTATGGCGGTTGTGGCCATATCCCTAGGTCATCAAACCAACCATGTGGCGGAGGCTATAGGAGATTTTCAAGTTTTAAAGTTAGCTCATAATTTGAATATAAAAAACTTATGGCTAGAAGGGGATTCTAAGAATATCATTGATTGTCTCTTAGAAATGACCCCACCCTCTTGGTCAATAAAGAATTAGATTGATGAAGCAAAGTCTGTTCTAGACAAGTTTGAAAAAGTAAAAGTTTCACATGGCTACCGGGAAGCTAACAACGTGACAGACTACTTTGCGAATGAAGGGGTTAGGAAGTAAGGATTGGACATGTGGCAAAATTGTAGGGACTTGAGAACTAAAGTTAGGGCCTTACTAGATTATGGTGTTACACATGGGAAACAAGAAAATACATTTAATGATTAAAGGGAAAGGGGTTAAGTACATCAAAATCAAGAGATTTTATGGGGCCACATCTTATTACTTAGAAGGGAAGAAAAAGTAGCACACTTTGTGGGTGCATTGGAATAGCTGCGTTATTATGCAATAGGTGCTTGGCGCTAGTAGAGTGTAGAAAGGTGCAAACGAAAATGGGGGGGGATAGGAAAATAGTTGAGCCAAAGAGCTATGAGGTGCACACAAGGAATGATAAGGTCTGGAAGTAGATTGTTAGAGGAGGGCTAGTTCCATTTCTGGAAAAAGTTCATGGGCCTGATACTATGGCCATAGACTACTTCGAGAAGAAATAGAAAAATGGCGAAGTAATTCTTTTTGGGAGAAAGGTGAAACTGGATCAAAAAATTATAGGGGAGGTTACTACAATGTCTACTGAGGGTGTGAATTTTTATCGTGACAGAAGGTTTTCTGATGAGCCTGTCATCATATTTCCTAAGAAGGATAAGGAGAAATTGAAACTGGTGAAAATTTCCAATAGCTATTTCAAAATTGATACCATCAAGGCACTGTGGAGAAAGGTGCTTCGTGTTATAATGGAGTATATCACCCTAGATGAGAGATTTACTAGAGTGTATGGTCATCATTTTTCCATTCTTAACCACTTTCGCCATAAGGTACGAATTTCTCTGCCTCACTACCTATTATGTTCATTGAGTAATAGCCTTGAGGACCATAAGAAAAATCCCAGGATATACCCTATTCTTCATCCTGGTCTTATTAGGTTAATATATGAACACTATCAAAGCATGTCAGATTTATCCAAACCTATTGCCTCTACGACATCTGAGGACTATGACACAGACAGTGGGGGTTCAGAGAATTAGCCTTACTAGGAGAGAATTGTTGAAGCCCACTCGTCCTCTGAGATGTTTGGTAAGAAAACCGAGCCTAAAAAACCCCATCTTGCTAAAGCTAATCCCAAGACCTACTCCGACTGCCCTATCCCCTTAAAGAATCTTGTTCTCAAGGGCTCCCCTACCAATAAGTTGGTTTCCTACTCTATAGACTCCTTGGAAGACAAAGCTGAGAACCCTGAAGCTAGCAGAACTTTTGTGCCCTCCCCTCCTACTTTTTTCAGAACTATTGGTACCAGATTCTGTAGCTACCCCAATCCAGATGATGTTAACCTTATATTAGACTAGGTTTAGTCTGGTGACATTCTTGCCTCTGTAAGAAGTGGCATTAGTGACATTTTCAGAGTTTTGAAATGGGATTATCAAGAAATTAATGATCTTAATCAAATAAATAGGGCTATGTATAGTAAGTTGGAAGACCTAGACCTGAAGTTGGTTGCTCTCAGCAATGAAGAAGGAAAATAGAAAAAGAACAGTACTAGTATGGGAGAAGGTAACATTGAGGATAAGTACAAGTTCTGGAAACTGAAATGGTTAAAATTAAAAACAACATGAAAACCATTATGGAACAAAACCATAAAATGGCTAGGCACAATGCTATCATCATCAATGCTATGTCTGAAAAGCCAGAAAAAATGCAACAGGGTTTGCTGGTTGTTGATCTAGAAGAGAACAAGGACAACAAGAACGAGGACCAAGGGATTTTGAAATGGACCCATCTCAATATAAAAAGGAAAGTTCCCCCTACTACCCAGATGGTTCAAATATTAAAGAGGGGAGTTCAGGATATGAACGAGCTTGAAGCTGAGACAACAGATTTATTAAAGACCCAAATTTAACTATTGCTGGCGTTTTGTTTGGTTTTTTGGTTCAATGGCCTTCGTTGGCCTTTTTGGTGGCTATGGAATTTTTTGTTGTTGTTTTTACAGCCTTTATGCTCTTGTTATCTTAAACGATCTTATCGTTTGTTTGTAAACTTTGTGGTTTTGGGTCCTTGTAAAACCCATTTTTTCTTCTTTAAAAAAAAAACACTCTAAATTAACTGAGGCGTTAAAGCTCATTTGATATATCTTTTCAAACACTCATTGCATCATTCCATACTCGTACACAACCAAACACTCTCTTAACTTTGCAACTGATTTATTCCTTCATTTATATCCTCTACAAGATCACAAAGCATCAATTATGTCAGCTAGAACATAAGATAAACAATAATTCCAACAAGTCGTCAATAAGAAGATAATGCAGTCCTATCCAAGAGATATAGAGGACCAAAAACAACTTATTATCTTCCAATGTGATCCCAAACAAAACACACACTAGTGCACATCAATCCAAGTCGACAATAAAGAAACATGAAGATGAAACATGTAGCACATTACCAATCATCCCAAAAACACACTTTCAATTGAATTAACTCAATGTGGTTATCAACAAGATAGGTCAAAATACAAATACATTGTAACACAACCTCAAAATTGGAATAGACCCCCAAGCACATAGTGTAAGCAAGTGAACAAGCCTTGTCGACTAGACATCCAAATATTTCTAGAAAACCAACTCAAAGCAATATGTGACACAAAAGAGATCAATCATTGATGTGCAAACCATAAAGGGACATTCCGTGAACATCCCACAAGACTTCAATAAGCTTCTTTCACACTTTCATGCCACAAATAGCCATCAAAAAACAAATAGAAACAAAACACTTCATCCTAGAAGTATAAAATACACAACCATGATATAGAACATTAACATACCAACTTGTGATAAACACCATCACATAAAATCTGAATTGAGACACTACACAAACACTAAGAGCATGTTAACCAAACTACAAGATTAGAAACATTAATGTGGAGAAATGTGGAGCATTTTTTTGACCAATCCTGACAAGCAACAAAAATTGTCAATCCACTATAATTACCAAAGACCTCCTCGACAACACAGGTGACCTTAAAAGATAGGAGTGCAACATCCATAGAACAAAAACATTGAATCCAAAATTAAAAGACCACATCTTCAAAGTCAAAGGACTATAGAGCATTCTCCCAAACAGTCTTCAAAGAAACTTCCTGGGACATACCTTTCACCAACATGCGAAGACCAGAACATCCTTATAGTAACAATACATACTTCATCAGGAACAACAAGAGAGATCATAAAATATACTAGCTCGACCATCAACTACATCTCTCCAACTTTTAATCCTCATTAATGCATCATGATGGTAGAAGTCTGTACACATGGCATTAATGATGAAGACATGCATTTGCGAGTATTTCTCAAATTTGGGAATCTCCATTCCTTGTTGGAAGGGAGTGCTTAAGATTGTCACTGACAGTGGGGTATGTCAAAAAAAGGGTTGAAAGATGGGATGGGTCGAGGCCTAGGAGAGGCTTGCCAACTAGTTTTGCATGCAACCCATATTCTGAAGCAGGGTGTTTAAAACATGGTCAATAGATGACAAAGGACTAATGGAGCCTCTAGGACCACCACCACTAGAACCACCTCTAGAACCACCTCCAGAGCCACCACCATGACCACCGTCAGGGCCACCACCACCGGTAGGGCCTCCACCGGATCCACCTCCACTACCAAAACTACCTCCATGGCCTCCACTAGAGCCACCTCCACTAGTGCCACCTTCACTACCAGAACCATCACCACTTATTCCTCCAGAGCCTCCACTGTCAGGGGTAGTAGGAGGTGTGAAACTGAACCAAAGGGGCATTTTACTTGCCTTGACAATGGGAGGCTTTTGATAAGCAGAAGGGACATTGATCGAGGGGCCCATTTTGGCCATCCATATAGTTGTGGTAGGCATTGAAACGCCTATTTTTCTTTCATAAGTATTGAGCACTTCTCCTTGAGTAGTACCTGATTTAGGCCTATACAAAGGGACATGAGCCTCAGTTAGATCAGAAAGGCCACGTAAGAATTCTATACCTGTTCGATCTTTTCCTAGCAAATGTCTCAATTCACTAGTAAGCCTAGCAACTCTCTCCATGTTTGGTCCTTTATCAAAATGGTTTTCGAGGTCTAGTAACTTGTTATTCAATGCCAAAAGGTTCTTTGCAAGGACATGCACAGCCTCATCGTCATCTATAGATGAAGCCGTGGGGAATGCTGGAGGGGTAGGAATGTGAGTGGTCTCATCTATGAAACCCATCTCATTAGTGAAGCCAAAATGAAAACTAGTGGTAAATTCATTGGTTAAACTAGTGGAGAAACTGGAGGAAAAACTAGAAGTGAACTTCGTCTTCTCCATTGGTAAGTGTTGCGCGCTCCATCTAATAGCGTACCTGAAAGTTGTGGACTGGGTTATGATGCTCATAAATCTTCACAACACTCAGGGTTACAACAATCTCAAGGCACAAGGGACACAAACAAATGGGTAGACATTGTTTATGTTGGGTTCACCAAAAATGTAAGAGGGGAACCAACCACATCAAGGCTCCATGTTACGGAGAGCCAAGAGCAGAGAGTTGCCCTAACTTACCTCACTCTAAAGGATAGGGATTGAGAATGAAGAGCACTATGTAGTACTTTTGTCACTCTTTAGATTTGAATTTCAGGTTTCGGCTAGGCGAGTAGGTTTTTGGAGTTTGTACTACACCTCAGACAACTCTTTGTCTGAGAATGACAATGCAAAACTTATAGGATGACAACGTCACGCACTAGCGTCTCTTAGGCGTACTGGCATCTGTACAACCAAAAAATAGAAAGTATAGTATAGATGGCCTAAAAACATACTAGTAGTGTAGCTAGTTGATCTTGAAGGAAAAAATAGAATAAGGAAGTACATGAAATAAAAATGAAGATGGTAAAACAAATAATTGAAAGCTAGGGTGACAGAGATAATCTCACACAAGCACTAGTTTTCTAGCTAGCTCCACATATACGTACACCTATACACAAGCAAGAGGGAAAATTGTTGAGGCTATATAGGGGCCTGCCTTAGTCAGACCCCCATTTTTGTGTTTCCACCTCCACAGATAGCCAGAAAGAAATAAAGTAGAATATGCGATCAAGGAAAGAAAAGGAAGCAAAGAACACTAAAAACAATATTATGCTACTCAATCAAATCACAAAGGAGAAGAGCGAAGTGTTACCACCTCCACCCAAAAGCTCACTAGTCAATGGAGGAGAAAGAAAGCTATGAACTTGGTAAAGTCACCATTGTCACAACCGTGGTGAAGGGAGGTCTCATAAGTCTCCAAGCTCACAACATCTATGATGGCTTCGCACTTGCAATGTGGAATTGATGGAGTGTTGTTGCTGCTGCAATGTTCACAATGAAAGTAGGAATGGATGAATTTGAAGAAAGAATTTTCCATTTTCGGGTCGCTTGGTCAAAGAGGGATGTTACAATTTGACCCCAATCGAGTGTGTAATGCCTCTACCAACTTCAGATGTAGGAATCCCTTAGGGATGACAACGTGCCACATAGACATTTGTGCATCGTACATACATCCTCGACAAATATTTTCCCATCGATGCACAAGAAATATTGCAAGTGGATGAAAGGTAGGTGGATGATGTGAAATTTCACCTTCAGATTTGATTTAAGGTGAAGGTATGTGAAAGGGGAATTCAGCCAAGGGGTGCAAATTCACACCTATATAGGTAGAAAATGTGAATTTTGAGAAGATGGGATAGATGGTCTATGAGGAAGTGGGAAATATCTAGACAAGGATATAGAAATTGGAGAATAATATTGGCAAAGATGAGGGGAGATTGGTATAGAAAAGTGAGAAGAAGAATGAGGATAGCAGAAAGAAGAATGAAAAGAATGAGCATTATAGCCCGAGGTGAAAGGAGAAAGATGTGAGAATATCCACTATGGAGGTACATGAAGAAGATGAGAAGATGACTGAAAGTGGAGTAGTGAACAATGAAAATCAGATGGTAGTAGAGGATGAAAATGTAGTAGAGATTACAATGAAGAAGATTGAAGACATTGCAACAAAAGATGAGGAGAGAAAAATTGCAACAACAAAAGAGAAAGAGGTAAAATTGAATTTTCTTGAATTTAGTGGTGAAGAGGTTGAGTTGAAATTTCATATTGTTGAGGTTAATAGGGGATTAGTTGCTAGAAAGAGAGATCATGTGATTGTAAATTGGTGTATGGATATAAGTGTTTTCATATAGAAGGTGTGGAGGATATTGCAAGATTTTGGTGGATGTGGTTGGTATATAGTGGGTTGGATCCCACAAATGTAGAGAAAAAAAGAGAAATGGTTTGGTAGAGGAGGATGGTTCATGGTGGACATGAGTCCATGAGGGGAAGAAGCAAGAGAATGTAGTGTTGTTGGAGGAAATTGGTGAGTGTTCTGAAGAGGTGATGGAAGAAGAGGAAGAAATAGTTTTGGTGCACATTCTTTAGCAATGGAGTTAATTGTAGGTTGGTTGCAACTTGGAAGAGTGGTTTGACTATTCCATGTAACATGGAGGTTTTTTAATTTTTTCCTTGATTCATATGATGTGGTCAGTAGGTATGACGATAATGCACTCAAGTGAGAGGGAAGTTTACTTCCTTTCATGATTTTTTTTTTGTTGACCTATTTTTAATAGTTTTCCCATTATTTTTATGGACATGAATGATGTATTATGGAATAGGTCCAACACCTATTATTTGTGGTTGCCTTGTAGTTGTAAGGTTTTTAGTGAGGTAGCTCTTCACTTCCTGAGAAGTGTTCATAGGTTGATGCATGCAAGAAAGGGTATTCATTTGTTATATTTAGGTGGTTGGAAAAACCATAGTTGAGGGAGATCAACACCTTCAATAGGCTTCTCTTTAATAGATACAAGTGATTGCAATAGTTTATCCATGCCCTTGTGCCATGTATATTCATGTAGGATCTAACTTACAATAATTTTAATAAGTTTAACTTGCACCCATATCCTTCAAATTTTTACACCTCCATATCATTAGCTATAGGTTGTTGTCCTACCTTGTACATACATAGTGTGTGTTTTATTATGTCTTTTAATTATTATTATTCTTGTGTAACCATGGTCCCTATTTTTTCTGATGAAGTGTGGATATCTCATTTCCTTTTGGCCTTCTAATTTTGTCTACTCCTAGAGATATCAAGAATCGTGTTATTCTTGCAAGCGGTACACATCGACAACCATAGCCTATTAGGACTCAAACTTATATTTCTAATTTTTTTTGGTCTCAACTCCTATGTGCATGTTGGCCTAGTTTAACCAATATTGATAATTGGTTTGATACATATCTTGTTGGTTCTCCATTTGGTCAAGGTTTGTTTAAGGGTTTTTTGATGTTATCTCTTATGTGTATTTTACTTGTTGGAGGTTGCAAAAATCCTAGGTATGGGGGTTTAGGTGTTCAAATATCTAAGAACTATGATTTTGTCAGAATTTTAGAGTTTTTCTTTCTAGTATGTATTTCCTTCCATCTCTTCCTTCTTCCTTTTTTCCTTCTGAGATATAACACTTCTCCATATAGGTATACCTTTCATCCACTCCTTCCATATGCTTTAACATGTTAGGATTTTAGGGTTCTCCTTCTTGTCATCCCTTTCATCCCTTCTCCACCTTGTTCCTTTTCCTTTGTTAATGTTTTAAAAATGATCTTACTTGTATTCTTTCCCTCCAAACCCTGACTCCCTAACCCTTTGCACTAAATTACCTCCAATGCTAAGGTTTCACCCATCCCTTTACTTGAGTAATTTTTCCTTGGTATCCTCCGTTCTCAAATTTTGATATTTTCCTATGTAAAATTTTTCAAAGTCAAAGATGTGGGAGTACTTCTAATCTAACACATGGTATGTAATATCCTCAAAATCCAATCCTTGATACTTTTTTCTATACTATTTTATCAATATCATGAGTTTGGACATGTTCTTATTTAGGTATCTCATAAGAGGAACTCTTGACTCCTGATCCCTAATATCTCACATTGGATTACCCTATTGGGATCACAAGTTTATACCTATTCTTATTTCATACCTAAAGGGATGAATTCCTTGGTATCTCTAGTTTCTAAATCCTAATAACTTTCTTCATGTCATTATAGAGTTAGAGATATGGAGATAAACTTACCTATCTACTTTAAGTATGAAGCATGGTTTACTCTTGATCATCAACTCCTTGATAATCATATGGGTCGTGAGGTATCCTTGACCCCTAATCCATATAACTTTAAAAATCTCACATTTTTTTATTGTTCATTCCCACCTACCTCCCTACATAACCCATGCCACCTTTATTGACCTAATTTGAACTCTTAACTACTCAACTAGATCAACCCTCTAAAAGAACATCGCTTAATATTAAGGGCATGGATTCACATGTACCTCTAGCAATGCGAAAGAATGTGAGCCTTGTATTCATTGATTGTTAGGGTTTCAAGTTTTGATTTTCCCCATGGCATCTCCTAACTTCTATTTCAATAGATTTTGTGGGCACCCTTGGCTTGCACACCAAAAACCTAGTGGTACCATTAATGTATAGTATGATCATGATCAAAGTGAGAAGGGTCAATTGATCAATGAAAAGATTTCAAAGTCTTAATAATAAACATCGAAAATTATCTATTTATTAAATAAAAAACACAATTTTATAGAATTTGATAATAAAAATTAACCCAAAAATTTGAAGTATTACTATATTACAATAATATAATTTTGAGTAAGAAAAAATCCCAAAAAATAAAAAAAAATATAAAATTAAAATTTCATTTTTACTTTACTTAAACATGACACTTATCAATAATAACTTTACATTCTAATTGGTGGTGTTGTTTTCCCACCTTTTTTTTCCTTTTTTAAGTTTTGACTGTAATAATCTAATAAAAAACTTTACATTCTAACTATATATATATATACTACTCAAATTGTAGCTTTTACCATTAAACTAAAATTGGTTAGACAACGACGTTGTTGCAATCTCCTAAAAACTAGATGACCTAAAAAGTTAACAACGTCGTTGTAATCTCAAACGACGACCCGGCGTCATTGTACCACAAACATTTTCGCTTCTTAACACAAAGATAAAGAAAGAGCAGAGATGGAATTCCAGACTGAAAAGACTCAACACAAAGTGCTCGTGATATGCGTTCAGTTTTGAGCTCCCTATCCCACGGAACTAATCATGCACAGAAAAATCGTGAGTTTTAGCGTAAGAGGCTTCAAAGTAACCGACTCCAAAGGTAACGTCGTTCTCAGAGTGGATAGACATTACCCTTGTGAAGAGCGATGTGCCTTTTGCAAGATGCTGCTGGGAATTTCCCCCTTACAATGAAACCTAAGGTACAATTACTGGATTCATTTGCAGATGTTTTCGATGAGTGCCTCCATCTCTTCTTACTCCAATTTCGTCTTTACTGTCATAAAACCAAGGGTATTTCAACTCAAGATGACACTTGATGTGTTCATAGCAGGTAGGCAGTTACTTCGACCGATCCTGCAATATTTATCAAGGCGGCCGGATCGTCGCAGAGGTAAATAGAAAAATTTGCCCGTAATTTGAGGGTGTTCTTTTGGTTGTGGTGTTGTATTTGGAGACAAACACCGTGTGTTTTGTATGAATCAGATAAAGAGGAAATCATCATGATGAAGTGAGCTAGATAAGAGAATGAATGAGTAAATATCAAACCAAACCTACTAAATACACAACTAAGAGGTTAGAGGAGAACAAATATCTTTAAATCTAGAATTATGGAAAGAAAAATGGAAAAAATAAAAAACTTAAAACAATTAAAGATGAGAGTAGAAAAGAAAAGAAAAGTATTTTAGAGACCAAAAACCATAAAATGCAATTTTATATGTGAATGCATATATATAAATACAAAAAAACACATAAATAGATATATACATCATATACATCCATATATGTGTGTGTAAATATTTATATAAATGATGTATACACACATATATAAATACATGTGCAACTAAAATTTCAGAAGGGAAATGAAAGAGAGAACAAAGAATAGAAAGGGGGTGAACACTATCAATGTGAGGAAAAAATAAGTGTATAATCTTGGAGACAAATATAATTATATAGACACAAGTTAACAAGCTACTATTAGAAAGATCTATGTAAATTGATCTAAGAATGTATACACATATGTCAAGAGAAAAAATATATATGCCACACAAATGTATATATGTATGCATGTATATACATATATATACACATATATACACACAAACGTTTATACATGAATGTACATATAAGCACACTCATTCTTTTATCTATATATGTATTTGTGTGAGATTTTCTAGTTTTTAACTTTTTAAATACATTTTTTGTCTTTGCCTCTTTCATCTTTAATTGTTTTGGGCTATATCCTTTTTGTATTTTTTTCATGATTTTGGGTTTAAAGATGACTCTTCTCATCTAATCCTCTAGTTGTGTCTTGGCCCTTATGTCATCTCACTCCCCTCCACTACTTAATAAGTTTGGTCTACTATTTATTCATTCCTTTCTCTAGCTCACTTCATTTGGATGATAGATCATATAGTATGATTTGAAACTTTGATTGAATAGTTGATGGTACACTAGATTCTATATGTAACATGTACCCCACCCCTCTATATAGTTGTAGGTGGGCTTTCAGATCTATCCTACAACTATATGGAGAAAGAGGCCCCCCCCACCCTAGACTCTTGAACCCTTGTCATGCCCTCCTTCCTATACTATCTCTTCCCACCCATAACAACTAACACCACCAAAGGAACCAACCCCATCGACCAAGGCATCCTAACCATGCCTATTTTCCTTTAGGGTGGTGGGCGAAGCAACATGCCTGGTACAGATGGAAGAATAACCAAGCCATTGAATTGATTTCCTCAAATTCTAAGGCTTTGGTTCAAGCTAGATGGGTTGGGATCAGGCTTCTCTCCTCGACTTGTGACTAACCCTACTATTCTATGGGGCGTGAAACCACTTTCTATAAGGAATGTAGGGTGGTGGGTGAAGCCCTAGTTTGTGGGGTTTGCGAATAGGTCAGTGGGGTTCACTCCCCGACCCTTTTTTGTAGATGCTCAAGAATTGATGCATTATGATACAACATCAAACTTGCACCCACCATCTATTGGTTGGTGGCTCTATATTAGGAAGTTACTAGTTAGATAGATGGAGGATTCAAAACCTCAAAATTGGTTATGAGAAAACCCAACCAAGAAAGAACTCCCACCCCTTCTTGAAATGATTGATATTTGGATTTCATTAAAATATGTTTAAACAATTAAATCCTAATTTTTTTAAAGAATTCAATAATATAAACCTTGAAAATTTAATATCTTCAATTGATACCCTTCATAGATAGATAAGCTTAAAATCAAGCTTACAAAGAAAATTGCATACTTAGCCTTCCTAAAAAGATGTAGATGCAGGGAATTTCATTTGATGCCCTCCTTCGACAAAATTTTCCATCATATTTATAACTAGAATACCAAACACAATCTTCTTGCATGTTGGTCTCTCACTTTTGTGCTTAGTCATCAAATTTACTAGAGTGTTCATTGATATTCTCTCAGGACTATTTTCTCTCCACCTAGAATTGGCTAATTCTTTTTCCCAAACCTAAAGATCCAACTAGATATCTCTTCTCAAGTAAGAGCCATAGGCCACAAAGAAGAATATGAGTGAAGACATAAGAAAAAATTTCTTTTTCTGGCCAACAAATTCCGTCGGGTGTGTTCACAATCCTTTTGTTCTTGTTTTCCATGTGAATAGTATAAAATCCATCCCTCTTGTTTGGCAAGTTCTTCCTTTCTTGTCCTCAAAATTACATAGTAAAACCCCTAGTCCAACCTCTCTAGATTGAAAAAAATTACAAAACACATAAATTGTTGTATCAAACAAAGATTGTTTTTCAACACATACAAACTTCTTTTATTTGATCTCAAACATTACAAATGTTTGGAATATTACAATCATACGCACGCCATCAATTTTTAGTAAATCTCATATGTGTTTGACCTACACTTGAATTTCGTTGTTTATTATGAATTAAATGTACATTATGAATTAAATGTACTCGGACTTGGTATTTTGTGTCAAGAAATTGGAAATTTTTAAAGAAAAAAAGCACCGCATTGCTGTTCTCGACGTGTGGTAGACATTAAAAGACTTAAAAAGAAGAAAACGTGAAGGCAGGCAGCCACGCGCCACGTACTTGAAAACAAAGGGCGGTGCTGAAAGTGCTTCTCCCACTATCGCGTGCTAATATCGCATTTTCTGTTTTCAGAGTCCACTCAATCATCATCTGTCCACCACTTCAACTCGAAACTTGAACCCTACACCTCGATATAAAACCCAATCAATATATTCTTTGTATCTCCTGCACACACCATAAATTTAGCATTGTTTTTCATGCGCAACTTCTCACTCTGATCCAATTTCGTTGACATCCGAAGAAAATGAGGCACATAATTATTGGAGCCATGTATTTCCTCCTGTTAATCAACAGCAATGGCGTAATGGTGCAGCCCGCCTGCTCCGCCAGTCAAATGCGACACCGACGGTTGCACAGTGAGCAACGCGTACGGAATATTCCCCGATCGATCGACGTGCAGAGCTGCAGCGGCCGTTTTTCCTTCGTCGTCGGAGGAGCTGGTAGTGGCGACGGGCAGCCGGAACAAGCAGAAGATGCGGGTAGTCACGCGGTGGTCGCACTCCATTCCGAAATTGGTGTGCCCGGGGGGGCGAGAAGGGGCTAATCATAAGCACCCAAGAGCTGAAGCGCGTGGTTGGCGTGGACGAGGAGTTGATGAGAATCAGCGTGGAGAGCGGAGCGGCACTGGGGGAGATAATAAGCGCGGCTGCTGAGTATAACCTGGCGCTGCCACCGACGCCGTATTGGAAGGGGCTCACCATCGGAGGGCTCCTCTCTACAGGTGCTCATGGCAGCTCCCTCTTTGGGATGGGAAGTGCTGTTCATGACTATGTTGTGGGCATGAGATTGGTGGTTCCCCTCACAGGGGGGAATGCCAATGTTGTGACCCTCGATTCCTCTCACGCAGATCTGGATGCTGCCAAGGTCTCTCTCGGTCTTCTCGGAGTCATCTCTCAGGTATACTTGAAGCCGTATAAATTAGGTGAATCAAATAATATATTTAAACTTTAATCATTAGGTTGCTGATTAGGTCGTTAAATACTAATTGTTTGACTTTGAGCCAAGAATATATTATAACTCAAATCACTCTCAATATACTTACATCAGAAATCTGCTGTCAAATATCTATCGTGGACACGTTTGTCTAAAAGATACAGATAAATGTTCAAACAATTATTAATCTAATATTTTTAAATCAAAAGTTCTTACTGTATTATGTGATATTTGTATTTCTTTAATATTAAATAAAATGTTAATAATATAGAGAAGGCAGCTGTTAGTACTTATTATTGTCCTTTCGACATTTTACTATAGTGGCTTTCCTATTATTTCTTAATTAAAGAAAAATGAATTTTATTTGCTCTCACCAGAAGTTCATTTTTCCCGACATCTCTAAGACAACATATAACTTTTAGTAGATTTGACAAGTGTAGGTAACACTGCAGTTGCAACCAATGTTCAAGAGGTCTATCACAAATGTGAAAAAGAATGAACAAGATTTAGAGGAGAGCATAGCAGAGTTTGGAAGAACACATGAATTTGGAGATGTGACATGGTATCCCGGGCAACGTATGGTTGTTTATAGAATAGACGACAAAGTTCCTCTAAACCAATCTGGAGATGGAATCAATGATTTTATTGGCTTTCGCGAAACCTCAACACTAGGCTTGGCCATCGCTCGTTCAACAGGTACTACTTGCACACATTGTATAATCAAATATTTCTTTACTGAACATCCATATTCATATTAGTTGGGTTAATGAAATGAAATCTTCCTCATAGTTGAAATATTTCAGAAGTGACGCAGGAAGCTGCAAAGGATGCCAAGGGGAAATGTATGACGACCAGGCTTCAAGTAGAGGCTCTACAAAGCATGGGTTCAGGCTTCATGAACAATGCTTTGGGGTTCTTCAAATATCCCATTGTTGGCCACCACAACAAGCTCCAAGCAGCTGGGTCATGCCTAAATTCTACAGAAGATCTCTTGCTCACAGCCTGCCCATGGGATCCTCGCATTAAGGGCGAATTCTTCCACCAGACTACCATGAAAATCAACATGACCAAGATTTCAGACTTCATTACAGACATTAAAAAGCTAAGAGACCTGAATCCCTTTGGTCTTTGTGGGGTAGAGCTCTACAATGGAATTCTCATGCGTTTTGTTAAGGCCTCTAGTGCTTATTTGGGAGCAAACGAGGATTCGGTGGACTTGGATTTCACATATTATCGATCTAAGGACCCCATGCTTCCCAGACTCAATGAAGACATGCTTGAGGAGATTGAGCAAATGGGGTTGTTTAAGTATGGAGGCACTCCCCACTGGGGTAAGAATCGCAACATTGCATTTCAGGGAGTATTGAAAAAGTATAGGAAAGGGGAGGAGTTTTTGAAAGCTATGAAAAAGTATGATCCTGAGGGATTGTTGTCTAATGAGTGGACTGATGGAATATTGAAAATAGGAAAGGAAGGGGTAGTTATAGAGAAGGATGGGTGTGCCTTGGAAGGTCTATGTTTATGCTCAGAGGATAGACACTGTGCTCCTCAAAAAGGTTATTTTTGAAGGGAAGGAAGAGTGTACATCGATGCTAGAGTCTGTAGATATGAGGGATAAAATAACACCTAATTGCATGCATGCATAAGAGTGAGATTGTTAATTTGTTGAATTCTATGTAGAGAGCAGAAATATATGGAACAAATAATGCTACAAGCATACTAATGGGAGACAATTTGGTATAGAATATGACATTGCAAGGAATTTATTTTGGGTTGGCTTTAAGGAAGGGTGTATGGATGTGCTACTCTTTTCTTTCTAATATATTTTTATGCTATTTAATTAACTTGTAGTTACTACATTCTTAGTCAAAATGTTAACGAATTTTATTTATGTTAAAGTCACTTCAAAATTGTTTCTGTGAGTGACCATTAACTATTTTTTTTTTTAGTGTAATGAATTATTTTCAATATCTCACATCTTTTTCATTACTATTTAAAAAGAATCTGTTTTCTTTATTCCTAATTTTATATATATATATATATATTTTTATCAAATCTAAGTAAAAAACTAACTTTTTTCTATTCATATAAAAAGAGTTGTTATTAGTGTAATACATAAATATTGATTTATGGTGGTAGAGTGTTGATGTGATTTAATCTCATTAAAAGTACACTCTTAGATTATGCTTTATTGTAAAATTCAAATGTAAGATGTTTCCTTTGAAAGATATGTATTATTGACTTCTTTATAATAATTGAGCAAGCTCTCAAGTGTGATTTTTATCTTTTTATATACAATTTTGTCTTTAATAGTTATGTGTGTCTATTCTAATACCTAAGTTGAATTCAAAGTGATGTTAATAAAGACTTTTTAAGAATTGCCATGAAAATAGTGGAATTTGAAATTTCCTTGTACTTAAGTCAAACAACATATCATTATTCACAATTTGTATGAAAAAAAATTAGATACCAAAATGGATGATGCATGAAAATTATTGTTTCTTTCTAACATACAATATTGTTTTAATTTGCAAGTCTTTTGATACTCTATGGTCCAATGTGAATGAAGAATCTAAGATGCTTCATAATGTCCTAAAAGTTTTATTTTATGTGTTGATAAATAAAAGTTTTATCTATAAAACAATAGACAACCATATTTTTAAATTGAATTGAATTTTATATTCCTTATACATTATTTTCATACTTTGAAATTATTTTTTCTGTTTTCAAATACAACAAATAAAAATTTGTTAGAATAATAATTAGAATTTATGATTAAAAAAAAATAAAATTAACACACTTAATAATAATCTATCTTCTTTATAGATCTTAAAATTAAGAGTCAAGCAAGAAAAAAATTATTACAAAATTGAAAATATTTGGCATAATTTTTTTTATACAACTCATTAGGTCATAAATCCTAGCCTATAGCTCAAAGTTGAAAGTTGGAACAAACCAAATGTTATAAATTTAAACAAAGTAGTGAGGTTGACTTCCAATTTGGACATTCTTAGAAATGCAATGAGTCAATTTAATATTGAAATCATGCATTCCTTTATGGATCCCACAAGTTGAAATCATGAATAATATATTTAGTACAATTAAATATTGTGTTAATGGTATTTTACCAAGCATATAGATACATAACAAATCGGAACAAGATTGAAAAATTTTGAATGTGAAAAGGGAGTGTGAAATGAATATTTAATATATTTATGAGCTAGTTTGATTTTTCCCGTTCATAAACATAATGTTTGACAGCCTTACAACTTCTAAACATGGTTCTAATGTATCTTTTGGATAGATAATAATATAAAATATAATATTTATGAAGTTAAAATGTAAAATATATATTTTATAGACTTCATGTTATTTGATCTATAAATTAAAAAAATAAGCTTAATTAATGTACGATAATATGCATTTGAACTAGTTATAATTTAATTTGGTTATTGAGATGTTTATCATAATGATAATTTTTTTATCATGATAAGATAGTATCTCATAAATGATAGAGAGTTTTATGTCATTGTATAGGAGTATAAGAATTGGAAACATAATATATTGGAAAAACATGTGATCATTCACATAGCACATAAATCATTGTGATTCTTGTAGATTAGATAACATTGTAATAAATATAACATTAACGTATTAGTCATATATTTAGTGGTTCCACTTGAATAGTAGGCCTAAGAATAGAGTTACCAATTGAATAGTGGATTATTTGAATAGAATCTAGAACAATATCATTTCTTCTAACTCGATGCATGTGCCAAAGAAACTAAATTTTAGATATAAATATGTAAATCAACTTTAGACTTTACAAGAATAACACATGGATATGTCTAAAATTGGATAAAAGTAATTGAAAATCGCATTACTACTTATCAGATAAATTGTTATGTCATGAGAAATAATTTTATATATCATATAGCTCAAAATAATTCATACAAAACATATATAAAAAATTCACTTAAAAAAGGTTGAATTTCATTTTGGATTTTAATTTACCCTTATAATATTGATGAATTATTTATATTAGAAATATCTCACAAATGATGTTACAAAACATAAAAAATGCAACATTTCTTTATCTAAGATAACCAATAAAATAAAGGAATGTATGCTCATTTTCCTATTGCATAGATCCATAAATTTACATTCCATGCAATGTAATTCATAGATTCATGAAGATGGCGATTCTTATAAGCTAAAAAAATACTATCTTAGAACTAGAAACAAAAACTACACATAATTTAGAATGCATGTGGGTTTATTTTGGATTATAAATTCCACTATCATATGATGAAGATTCCATGATAATATGATAAAGATTATATATTATTAACCATTTTTAAAAATAATATTTGATGATCATGAATGGAACTTGGGAGAGTGATGGAACCCTAAGAACCAGGGAAGTAGCAAGATAGGGTTTGGACCCTTGGAAGGGGGTGACAATGTGAAGGAGGTCATAGCCCTCCTCCACTGAGGTTTGGTCTCTCCTCGTGAGTGTTGTCCCATTCTTTTCTAGAGTCTTTGTCATTTTCTTCTTTGTTTTAATGTATTTTTATGGTGTTTGCTCACTGCTTCTTCAATCTTGCCATATGATTTTAATTTACTATTTATCTAAACAAAATGGATAGTTTATTAATTATGTGTTATGTCAGTGGGTGCTATCCCACCCGACGAGGCCCCTGATGACCTTGGGGGGTCAAGTGGGGTTAAGGAGGGAAACAAAATTTTTGTGGCATTGTTGCAAGTGAGGAAGTTTTGAGGGTTCCTCTACTATATTCATTGTGTGTAGGAATATCAAAATAGGAGGGAGTCAGTCAAATCGAGATGGAAATGGTGAGTGCCCTTTGGAATGCCCTAGCAAGATTACTATCTCCCTTAATCTTGAAACATGGAAGAATATAGGTTAAAACATGTAGCCATCTTTCTTGTTTCTCTAGATTTTAATAACCTTTCAACAAGGAAGTTTTTAGATGATTGGACGAATGGTGTATGGGTAAACAAAATAGGCTTTTACTTTTTTTTTTCTTTCAAATGATTCAACATTGTCTTTTCCTTATTTTCTTTAAGAACCATTCAATGTAGGAAAAAGTTGCTAAAATACAATTTTGGAATATAGGAAAATATACCTTTCATGCCTTGGATTAGTATCCAAAGGTTGTAAACAAAGAAATTATGGATCTTTCCTATCCTATATGGGTCACAATCAAAGAGGTCCCCCCCAACTATGGGCCTTTTTACCATAATTATTATGGCTAGGTGGAAATATATTGAGAATAAAGGAGTTGAGGGCTACCATTTTGCACATCTATGTTAGAGTGCTAGTTTCCCTTTCCCTTGGAGTAGATAAGCCAGATGAGATTGAAATTGATATTGGGAAAAAAATCACTTGCAAAATTGAGATTTTAGGTGGCATGAATGCATTTTTTCCATGCAAGTGGGAAGGCCATGTTAGAAGAAACTATCTGATTATAAAAAATAGAGGATAAAACCCTAACTTAAATAGATAGCACTATTCACCCCAATATTAATGAAAAATGGATAAGGAAGATATAGGTAATAAATAATGAACCCTTTGTCTAATCAAGGTGATTCAATGGATGTAGGGTTAAATTGTAGTACGGTGATGGAAAACCCAACTCCTCAAACCTAGATCATGCCAACTGTCAAGGAAATGATACTGAAAGTATACACTTTTTTTACCACTAGAGAAATCCCTAGAATTATTCAATTGAACTCCCTTTCTCCAAATTCTATGGTTGATGGAAGTCCTAATTTTGAGCACATGCCAAAGAAGTCCTCCTTCTCTTCCAACAGTGAAATTATTAACAAACCAAACCTAAACGAAGATTGTTTTGGGGAGGTAATGCAATTGTGGGTTACTTGCCAAAAGACCAACTCATTATTGAAGGGGTCCTATAGTATGGGACTAATAACCATGACAGATAATACAGGTAAATGCAAGAAGATGATTCCACTTCTAGTGGAAGTTTCATACTTAGAAGAAAAACCCAAAATAGGACAAAACAAAATGGGATCCCATTATTTAGAAACGAGATCCCAAACGGGATCCTATTATGCTTCAAGATTTTGAGCCTAAATTCAGAATGGCATCCCATTTCGTGGTAGGATCCCACACCAATAATTAAAAAATGGGATCCCATTTAAAACAAAACCACTAATAGAAAAATCACCCCTTCAAGAGTATGGGAATACCCTCAAAATAACCCTAACTAGCTAAGGACAAAAAAAAAAAGTTATCAAAATCCACAGGCAGTAATCAGACGATTCCACACCAAAAATTTACCTTTGAAACTTAAAGGAAAACTATAAATAACACCCCCAAAACTCTGGAATTTAAAATAAACTCTAAATCATTGCTTGATGATGCATACAAGCACAACCTCTAAATGAAGTCACCAATGATTAACCCTGGAATTTGCAAATGAAGTAAAAGCATAGACTCTAAATGAATTTATCAACAATCAACTAGAGAGGATCTTTCACCATCATCGATGATATTTTTCAATTACGATTTCAACCTCCAGAAGTTTGAGATGAACATTGTTCAATCACATAGAACCACAAGGGTCTCATAAGAGGAAATTAAAATAATCAACATATTCCAATGAGATCTCATAACCTCTTTTTATACTTTTCCTGCCAAACTCTCTAGAAGCTTCTATTTAAAATTCACTTTTTAATTTAAACTCCCCTTTAGCTCCAAAAAGAACCTTTTTATTAAAATAATGACAATTTGATATATAAGGTCCCTGTTTAATACATCAATGATTTAAAACATTTCATCCCAGTTTCAACAAGCTATTCTATTAAAATATTTTAAATAATATTCGGTAACATTAGTAAAATAATTAAAATAATGCCATTAATATACTCATTTTGTTAAAACTGCTAGAAAGCATCGAAATCGAAAATGGTTTGCACTTGAGTGATCCTAATGAAGAATAATGATAAACAAAGCCAATCAGGTGACTTACTATAAATAGATGCCCTCTCCATGAATCTTGGAGAGCACACTAGAAGTTAGATATCACCCCATAAAGTGGCATATGATTCATCTAGACCTCCTAATCTCATTGGAATCATCAAATAACTCCTTTGACCATGTTGACACACATCCACAAGGTTAGTGCCAATTATACTATTAGGGGACCTAAAAATGGGGACATTATAGGATCTTGTTGTAAAAATGGGATCCCGTATCTTGAATGGTTAATTTTTTTTAAAAAAATTAAATGAGATCCCCTTTAGGATGCAAGATCCTATTTATAGAATGAGATCTCGTTTCTTAAAATTTCAATTTTTGGCCTAGTTTTTGCTATGGGTTTTGGGTTGGAAAAAGGGCTTGGGGAGCTACCCCTTAGCTTTGGACCTACTTTGACTTGCAACTTGAAGGTCATGTCAATGTTAATAGAAAAGAGTGACTTTGGACATATGTCTAAAGACATTTTTGTAGAATTTTTTAACAAAATTAAAACCCATTATGGATGAGATTGTGTAGATATCAAATATGTAATATTTTTTTACATTTGGATTATTTTTTCTATTTTTCAAATATTTTTTTTATGAAACTCTAGTCCATAAACTTAAAATAATAGGTTTTCTTATTTTTTAATAACTTTTTTATTTTTTCCATTTTTTGGAAAAAAATTATGTCAACAATCTTCAAATAATTCTTTTCAATTTGAATTTTTTTTTCAAAAAATGATAAGTTTAGGTCTCCTTATGCTTGATGTACACGAGGGGATTTCAAAATAACAATGACAATGAATAAAAAAATAATAAAAAAATGTTTAAAAAATAATTACAAAAAAAATATCCTCAACAATCTTGAGTGTCTTACAAATATTTTCCCAAAAGGATTTAGAAAAATAATTTTATTTAGGTCAAAATATGGCTGACGTACATATGCATGGTATGATCCTGAAAAAAGTGACTTTTAAAAAATGGTTTTTAGACTGCTTCTTGAAAATCAATTCGTATCATTTGGGTACTAAAAGAAATTATATATTTGGAAAGTAGAATCTGAGTACTATATTTCATATTACTAACTTTCTTAAGATTCAATATTTAAGTGGTTCAAATTTTTAGGTCAAATGTGACAAATTCTGAATATTAGTAAAAACACTTCCACTTTTTGGCTAAAAAGTGGACTCAACTTCTTGCACACACCCTAAAATAAGACGTTACTTTGGGTAATGATAATAAAGTGCCAATTCTGGGAAAAGACATTGTGAATATTCTAATTAAATAGGGGAAGAAAAAGATTATTTTAGATATTTACTTTTTTCCTAGTTTAAAGCATAACTTGATGAGAATTGGGTAGCTTGTTCAAAAGAATATAAAGTAACTTTCAAAAATAAACAATGTGTAATATTATACAATTTCTCAAGAAATCAACTAATAGAAAAAGTTTAAATGACCAATAATAGAAAATTTCCCTTAAAGATAACACCAGATTTAAGGGTTGAATTTGCTCAAGAAACTTGTTGTGCCCTCAGCACACATGCCCCATTCGGAACAGGGACCCTCTTTTCTTTCCCCTTGCTAGGTCTTTTGGGGCTGCCTCATTTTGCGTGCCCCTCTTTTTTGATGTTTCGCATAGTCGATGTTGCTCCAAGGTTTCATCATAAATCGACCATGCCTCTGCTTTTGATCTTTTGCTGTCCTCTGGGGCCTCGCGGGTTCCCTTTGGCTTTTTGGCTCTGGAACAACCCTCGGCCCCTACGGGCCCGGGCGTCTGGGGTTCCCTTATCGGGCTTCCCCTTTGCATTTTCTGTCCTTCGTGGTGTTCTCCAGGCGTCCGTCCGCTCCTCGGGGCCCGCCCTGCCGTCCTCTGTTCAAAATCATCATAGGTGTTCGGGGCGGCGCCTGCCCCTTCGGGCCCCGGGCCCTGGAAGTCTGCTTCCAGACTTCCGTCCTGGGATCGCCGTCTGCGACGACTACCCTCTTGCAGCCGCCTGCCCCTCAGGCCCCGGGATGCTCCTCACCGTCGCCGCTAGGCGACGTGAGGTTCCTTTGGCGGTGAATTCCTTCCAGCCTCCCGCCATCCGGGCCTATCTCCGCCGTGGCTATTCAAAGTTATCGAAAATCAAACAGCGGCCATCGCTCCTCGTCTTTCTGGTTGCTGGGTCCCGGAGTCTCCACCGCCGCTGCCGACTGAATTCAAATTTCACCAACTTTTGGCGCGGCCGTACCAACAATTAATGCACGTATTAATGGCGGTTGGGGTATATAATGCCCGGTCCGCCAATGTCATTTTCACAATCTGAATTGCAACGAGTTGGAGTAGTGAGCATCTGGAGCCCACCGCGAAGAGGAACATTACGATCATCTGCATCTGCATCACTCCGTCGATTCCTGGTGGATTCCACATCTTCCTGCTCGGCGTATTCGAGGTAGGCCATCCCCTCGCCCCCTAACGTCTTTTCATGATTTTCAAAGTTTTAAAGGAATGAACAAATCAATAGGGGCTGGTAAAATCATAGAGCACCAAATTGCGCCCATTACCCACATGATCAAAATTGGCAAACCTAGCGGATGTGCCCTTGCGGCCAATCTGAAACTTTTCGGTTGCGCGGCTGTTCTTCGCGTGGGGCATTCTGTTACCCCGGGTCCCGGTCTCTGCTTTGCCGTCAAACTCTAAACTCGATCCGCGTCCTTTGCTACTTCCGGGCCCAGAACCCTAGAGTTCCATCTCCAGAGTTCTGCCGGAGGTTCACCTTGTCGAACGGCGAACGACGCCCGATGTCCCGCCCCTCGGGCTCCGCCGATGCGTCGACTTTTGACCCCCTTTGCGGATTGAATCGACCCATCATTTTTGGCTTCGAGCCCCAGATGTCGGGCTTCCATGCCCTGTTCTCCATCGTTTCTGACTAAGCAATCTTTCGGCGAAATCCCCATTGCCTCCCAACCCCCGGACCCTGCCTCTCTCTCCACCTTGGGCTATTTTTGTTGGCGATGGCGGCCTTTGATCCTTCGGACTCCGATTCCTGGACTTCCGTCCTCGGAAGTCCGTGGAAGTCCTACCCTTCAGAAATTTCCGCTTCATCTCCCCGAGCTCCAGGCCCCAATTGTCGGACTTCCGCCCTCGGAAGTCCTCCTCTTGCCCGCCATTATTTTGATGGAATTCTCCCCCTGTCCGCCCGGTATCCGGATCCTGGGCTTCCCTTGGTCGTCTAAATATTGCCGAACTCTGCCCCGCCCTGGGACCCTCCGGGCCTGACCGTCCAGAGTTTCGTCTTCGGAACTCCGTGACGGTTCCGCCATTCCCCACGGCGGACCCCCCTTTCGGCTTCCCGCCTGCCAGGCCTGGAGCGTCTCCTCGCCGCCGCCGTCCAAAATTGCTGAAAATCTCGCGGCAGCCGGTGCGTCGCGTCTCCCCGGCCACCTGACCCCGCCACGCCGGAAGCCTCCAAGCCTGAACCATAACCTCATGCTGGCCGTCCTTTGGCCTCGCAGGCCCTGGCCCTTAGACTTTCGCTGTCGGACTTCCTCGGCCAGATTTTCGCCTACTGTCCACCGTTGCCAACAACCGCCTCTTAACTGCTTTCTGGCTTAAGACCTCCAATGCGCCTTAGATCGACCCAAACAAGCTCAAATCCAAAATCTAACTTCGACCCATGTCCTAAATTTTATTCCTCTCCATCATGAGCCTCTCAAAACACTAAAATTTGACCAAGGAGGATCCCTGGGAGCTTTCGGCTATGTTTTCCCTTCCTAACAGCATTCCTGCCAGGGAAGTCTGGCCCTCTGGGCTCAGATTGTCCTAATGCCCTGAAATGAAATCGATAACATCTGGAAGCAAGATTTATGATGTACCTAATTAATTATTTAGATGATATGCTCAAAATATGGACTAATGTAATTGCTTTCGATGCTTGTTGTGCTGACTTTTCCCTTGCTTGCAGGATATATGGAATCGGCTGCAAGAACCTCAGGGGCGTCCGTCGAAAAGGATAAGGGCAAGAAATTAGGAAGGACCCCTCGGTGAAAGGAAGATAAAGATCAGATGAAGTTTCAGTTCCAGGGTGAGCCGCTCCAGTCGAAGATCTCAACCGACTGGAAGGAGATCTTGGATACCAACATCGGCCAAGTGGACATAGATGAATTCACTCAGAGGGTCAAGGTCAACCCTACCACAAAGAACGCCAGACTAATAAGGCAGAGTGGAATAGCCAAGGCTGCCGGCTTCCCTCCCTCTCTGGTGGCACCCAAACTAGTGATGGCTTGCCGAGAAGCCTATCCAGCTGACACTAGAACAATTATGGACAAGGAGGGCAACATCCTAGCCGACATGTCGCCAGAAGGAATCACAAAATCATTTCACATTCTCACATTCCCACACATGGAGGTTCCCACATTAGAAGAATGCCAAGCGGCGTGGGATGCTAGTCTGTCAGGATGCAAGAAGTCTATCAACCTCTACTAGCTTAAGGAGAAGCGGGGCAGCACTGCAAAGGTTCCCCACAAACTCTTCTATAGCTATTTCCACGAGGACTACCATGACCTGGTAACTATGCTGAGTAGGGTCATGGGTCTCCCAGCAGCCGCCTACTTCCAAGAGTGGATGGCCTATTACATTGAGCAGATCCTGTGGGGGAATGAGGACGTTAACACCAAGGTTTCATTCGACTGGGGAGGCATCATCATCAACTACTTCCATGAGCAGTTTGTTAACGTCAAGAAGAGTTCTAAGTTCTATATGACCTCCTACCTGGTGTACTCTTTGGCAGGTCAAAGACAATACAGTGAGCTATTTGTGGCGCCTAATCAGGGGCACAGGCGAGGGCTCAAGCTGTTTGACAAGTACCCTCAACTCCAATACCACAACTTCAAAAGGGAGTATTACCGAGTCAATGATGCCTTCATTGGCCATATTATCAGGTTAATCACTGGAGACTTTGAAAGGAGAGTCTCCCACAGCGCCAGGGTGCTCCTAAAGGAGTATGCCTTCTTATTTATTCAATTTCCCAAGTTTACCTACATCCGGGCCCAAGGTTTCACGGAACGGCCAAAGAAGTTGCCGCGGTACCCTAATGACAGGATCATCCTCCTGGAGCTCTCCCGGCAGCTCCAGCACATCCAGGCCGTCTTCGGCAACAAGCACGTAGTAGGGATCCCCTATCCCATGACCCTCGGCTAGGGCCTATATCGACTACAGAATTCCTAATGTGCCAACAATTCAGAGAAGGAGCTTAAAGAATATCATTTTGATTGGTACATGGCCCACCCACATATGGATCCACATGGCCATGTGAGGAAGGCACTGGGGCTGGCGTATGCCCACAATTACCACATTGAAGACTTCTAGGCAGATTGCAAAGATGACAAAGAGGTCCGCGCAAGGCACTACATGTGCATGACCGTACAGTTCTTAAGAAGAGTGCGACCGTTCCAGGTACCGGACAAGCTCGAGGAGGACGAGTCCACGATAATGCACCCGAGGTACCCTGCGGTTGCCAACCTGCTAATACCGTTGATTGACTGTGACAAGCAAGAGGTTGACGACCTAGACACCATCACCCAGCCGATCATAACTCGCACTAAGGAGTGGGTCAATGGGCAGGTGGCGCAACTGAGGCAACAAGGAGTAGTCCTTACATATGAAGTGCTCAAGAGCGAGCCTAGTGCTATGGAGGATGTTGCCGCCACCACATCAGCTGGTGAGACTTCCAAGTCTCCCCCGTCACCAGGTCTCAAAAGAGAAAAGGAACGGAGACTGCACAGTCTGCAGATCCCAAGGAGCAAGCGAAGAAAGGAATGGGAGGCTCATCTCCCAAAAGGCTCAAACAGACAATAGCTACAACAGAATCCCAGCCTCCCTTGCTTCTCCCTCCCCCTCCTGGTGCACCGCCCGCCTCCCTGGCTGTGGTCGCGTCATCTCTGCCGGTGATGGACATTTTTGTCCATCTTGCTCCTTCGCCCTCGGCCGGGCCGATAATTAACGTTGACTCCTCTTCCGGCATGACCACTCCCCCTTCTTCTGCTGCCATGTCACCGATTACATCCCTCCCTCTGGAAACAATAGCATTACCTATTCCCCTTTGCACCATGCCCGAGGCCCTTGCAAAGCACATGCAGAGTCTCCCCCCCGAGCTCTCGTAGATCCTAATGGACCCCGCTCTCCAAGCGGCCCTCACCCAAGCCATCGCAACAACTCAGCCTTCACAACAGCTAATAGGGCCGCCGGCCATGGAGGCCACAATGCAGATTTCAAAAGAGTTGGAGGAGCAAGAGCAGGAGGCCTCAAAGCCTATTGAGGAAGAGGCCGATGAATATTACGAGCACCCCGAGTATGAGCACCGAACCATCGATAGGGTGGTTTACGAGGAGGAGGAGACAGGCTCTTCTGAGGGCAGGGATGAAGAGGGTGGCTCGGGCGCCAAAGAAATTATCCAAACTTTCGATGAAGACCTTGAGGAGGAGTCAGCTCAGTAGCCAAAGGATGTTGGGGAGGAGGCAGAAAAGTCACCACACAGTAAAGAAGGGTAGCCACCAAAAGAGCAACAGATAAAAGATATCACCGAGGCTGAAACCCATGTTTCCAAGAGCCTCGAGGCTGAGGCTACTGAAGAGAAGAAAGAAGAGGAGGCAGCAAAAGAAGAAAGCCCCACCCAGCAATTGTCCACCAAGCTGCCCGTCAAACACCTCATGTTTGTTCGTGACTCCGACGAGGAGGATGAGGATGCTACTAAAGACAAAGATGAGCCCCAAAAGGAAAAGGAGGTAGAGGTCTTACCTTTGATAGAGAAGGTTGAGGGCAGTCATGATGCACCCAAGGATAAATCTGCTATGCCCGATTGGTTGGAAAAGCAACTAGAGAAGGCTACTCCTGTTTTGAAGGATCTAAGGGCGAGATTGGAGGCCATCTTGGCTCGATCTTTGAGCACGACAAAGAAGGAAAAGAGGCCCAAGGTCCATTCCAAGATAACAATGGATGCTTCTGGCTCCCGAGCAGTACAAATTGCAACACCTACTATCGACCAGGCGGGGGTGAGTTACAATATTTCTACCATTGATTTGGGGATAGCAACCAGGGAACAAAAGGTCGAGCACCTTGAGGAGTCGGTGGCCACGGTGGTGCACTTGATCAAACAAGACAAGGTCTCCAAGGACGAGCTCAAAGCGTAGGTCACTGCCCTAACTGACTACATCCAGCAATGGTCCTCAGTGGACAACCTTCCCACCACCTCCACAGCTGCACCATAGTTGCTCTCCAAAGAAAAAATTGACAAGATGGAGAGGAGGAAGAACTTAGAGAAAACGACCGAGGATTGGTTCCGACGGGTCACATACATCGGAAACATGGGAATCAACAGGGTTGTGCAGACAGCCAATAAGTTCTTGGACCTGATCTTGTCCCTAGAGAGTACAAGGAGGCTCTACACCAATTTCCCTGTAATATACGACTCCACCTTCCCCAGAATTGAAGCCATCCTTCAGATGCCTAAGGACACGTGGGAAGAGAAGCTAGAGCTGAAGAAAGAAGATCATTGGCTGGTGGACGTATGGCGCAGAGATCTCGACAACTAGAAGGACAGGTTGGAGCAAATCCTGAGCAGAGTGGATCTAGATATTGAATGGATCAAAGAAATCTGGGCGGAATGTGCCGAGTATCTCAAGCTGATGACGGGCTATGATATGCCCACAGTGCAAATGGATACAGAAAAGATCAAGCCATACTTCGAGAAGAAGATGAAGGACGGGATAGCCGGAGAAATTACAACGAAGTTCCTGAGTTTTGCTGCCCGCGCCTTCGACCGATCAGAGCTATTCAGAGACCAAGGCTCAAAGTATGACAAGGACTGGAAGCGGCTGGAAGAGAACGCTAAAGAATGGAGCTACCAGGCCTTAAGATGCGAGATCCTCGAGATAGACAAGCTCCAGGCCATTATCCTCAAGTACATAGAGCACACAGCTTCCGAGGAGCAAGAGGACAGTCTAGGCAAAGAAGAAGATCTCCCTGAGGAGTAGCTACAACCAAGAAAACAACAATTAGCTACAGGATGAAAATTGCAATAGTGTCATCCACTAGATGACAAAATAGGGAAGAGACAAAAAATATTTTTAAATTGTAAATCTATTTGGGGGTAGGTGAAACCCTATTTTGTAATGAATCTTGGCCACATAATGAAAATGAATCTTGGCCATTCATTTAACTTTTTGGAAACTATAAATAGACCATTCCCCTCATTTGCAAAGAGAGTTGAGTTGTTGTAAAGACATGCTGCAGAAATTTATAAGAAATATCATTGACTTGGTGTATTTCCTTGATTTCTCTCATGTCATTTGATTCATTCTCCAATTTAACATGTTCATTTTAGATCTTGTTGCTGTTTAGTTAGTTGTTTGCTTTATTTGGATAAATCTTAGGAATACTGTTGGGTGACTGTGAAAATTCCTGCTTTGTTGATGATCCCTTACTCCATACTTTTTGCTATTTGCTAAAGGTAGACAGCTGTGCAAAGTTAGCCTGGACTTGATTGTAAAGCTGCCCTAAATCTTTATCTTTGATTCATGCATGCATGTGGTGAATGAAGGATGAAACATCTGCAGCCCTTAGAAGATAGCACAATTTCCATGATACTGTGAAATCTCTGGTTAAGTGGGATATTGTTTTGAGGAATTATCCATTGCAGGAACTCCATTGTTACTATTCATAGCAAGCTTCAGACTTAGGAACTTTTCTTCCCTTTCGCTCTTTTCCCCTTTTTTTTAGAAATTGACCTATACCAAGGTTCATTGCACATTGTAAAGCCAAATCCAACAACTAAATGGAGTCCAAGATTGCTGTTTGAACCTATAGCCAAAGTATAATTGCCTTTATCCTAAGAACTCCATTCCAAAATCCAATTTCATGCTTTATGTCCACACTTTGTATTTTCTGTAAGACCACCTTGTGATTCCAGCAAATCACATCAAACTACTGAGGTATCTGAGCACTGTCATGACCTGACATCCGAGAGACCTTGGGATAGTGTTCTACAATTCGTTTGTGGGAGATTGTCTTTGAAGAGAAGTAGTGCACCTACGCACTGCCTATGTTGAGAAGTGCATAAAAACACCATCAACAAAACTCAATAATTAACACAACAAAATATCATGCTGAAAGCTTTAGGATTACACTGTGTATGAGTTTCAATCAACTGAATTTTATCTTCATGGATTGTGGAAAACTCATACCAACTACAACAAAATATCACTCAAGATTTGGATTAAATAACATTACAAGTAGTTTTTCAAACAAAAATAAAACATGATAATTGGCTTTGGCATTTACAATTTGGACACTTGATTTTTTGAGGTCTAAATTTGTTACATAGGAAAAACATGGTAAAAGGTTTGTCATTGATAGAAAAGCCAGATAGAGTGTGTGGAGGGTTTATTTCCAAAAATTAACATTGAGAGTCATCCCCAATTGGCAAGTCAATTAGAGAAAAGGCACCATTGGAGATAGTTCACTCTGTCTTGTGTGGACCTATTCAAACACCTTTAATTGGTGTATGTGTTTAATTTTTGATGTTCATTAATGACTACACATGAAAGAAATGGGTATATGTCTTAAAGCATAAGTATTACTTTTTTGATATTTTTTTATCAATTTAAATATTTATTTGAGAAGCAAAGTGGTTATTATACTCAATTTTTTAAGAATTGACAGAGGTGGTGAATACATCTCAAATGCATTTCTAAATTTCTCGCAAGGATTATGGAATAAACAAGCATTTTACTACCAAGTACTCTCCATAGCAAAATGGTGTGGCATAAAGAAATAATAAAAAAATTATGGACATGGCTAGGAGTATGTTGAAGGCTAAGAATTTGTCAAATGAGTATTTGGAAAAGGTTGTAGCATATGCAGTCTACATAATGAATAGATGCCTAACAAAAAGTGTCAAGAATATAATGTTGAACACCCAAAATACTGAGAGTTGGGTGAATTAGTATTCCCTGAAATTCATTAACTTAAAAGTGCATTCAAAGCATCTCATTAAACTTGTAGAAATGGAAAGGAATAATTAAATCTTGCACCACAACATTCAACACAAGAACACTAGATTTATGTGGAAAACCATTGGAAGGGAAAAGCTATGGCGAGGATTAGCTCACAATATATCATAATCGGTTATAATAGATTACAAATTCAGAGGAATAACTGTCTAGAAAGAAAGGCTCACTGACAATGGCTCACTACTCAGGAAGATCACTTCTTCCAGAATTACAAAAAGATAGAAGAATGACTCACTACTAGATGTTGAACTACTTATATTAATGCATCTGCAATTTATGTTGAAGGTACAATTCCAATTAGGCTAAATTTTTTGACTTTACACACTTCATTCTTCACCACTAACACCTTTTTCATTTCACATTCACACAATAATCTCACACATCATTTACACAATCCTCTTACCAAAACTAAATTGTCCTTCTATATATATGCATATATTCTACAAACACTTGTATCATCAATTAGGTCGACCTAATTAGATGAAACATGTAGCCCCATAACCTGTTAGCTCAAAACTCCATCACACATACCTTGTGAAGGAAAACAAAATCTGTTCTTCACCAAAATAGGTTAGAATGATCTATAATCACTCCTATGAATATGCTCCATACACAATTTAATAGCGCACGACCCCAAAACCCTAAGGTCAAGACCACAAAAATAAAACTAGAGAAGAAACAACTGAACCAATTTTTCATTCACAACTTCACACACAGACCACCAAGCCACTTGAAACTTGGAGTGATACCACATCTAAAATGTTCAAAAACTTCCTCAAATCTGCAAAACATAATTATCATCTATGATGGAATGTAGAGTATTCCAACATGCACTATGCACTTGTAACACTGCCTCTACTAAGCCTGATATACTGTTATTAATATCTTCAACTAAAGAAGACACAAAAACCTAAAGCCTTGGATGTAGAATCCTCCAAAACATACCATTTGTGCCATAGAAAAATTGACCCTTTTCTTGATAGGGGATTAAACAGACTTAATGAGGCCTTAATCTAGTGTTGTGAGGCATTTTATGTATCCACACTAGGTCTTGGACCCTTGCAAATCAAATAACATGCTTTTAACGACATCTTGTAAAGGTGTTGCAAAGTCTTGTAAGGGAATTTCATGCTTTCTAGATCTAATAAACCTATTTATTCTTAATTTAACATTATAAAATATTATCACATCAATCTATAAGGTTCTTAAAATAAAATTAATGTTAATTTAGTGTTGTAATGTGTCTTGCACATTCACATTGATTTTTGTGCCCTTCTAGGCTATGTGTCCAGACCTAATTTTAGTGTTGTAAAGTGTATTTAATGACACTTTCACATTGATTTATGTGTCCCAAGCCCTATTTGACATTTACATCATCACTAATAATCCCATATTAATCCATATTGTGCATCTCGAGGCTTTAATTGATCAAATACCCGACAAGATGGCAATTTAAACCTTATTTCCTGATTCCTTGGCTTCTTAGGTGTTAGAATGGTCTCTGTGTGACCCATTGTCCATGCATGGTGAATCAGTCCCATCCAGGTGGGACCCATTCACCATGTGTGGCGAATTAGTCCTATCTGGCCCCCATTTTGACCCTTGAGCAGGAAAGAGTGAAATTTAAAGTTTATTTTCACTTCATGTTGACATGTGATGTAGTATTATCAACTACTAAGGCAAATTTGTCTATAAATAAGTATTATTACCCTCATTTATTGATCAATTAATCATTCTTACATTCCCACACATTCATTCATCATTTATTTTCTATCTCAAGTCAAGTAACTTAGGGTTTGTCCATTAGAAAACTTCAAGTTAGCATTTTAAAGCATTCAAAGGAATATTTTACATGTATTTCTGGATAAATACAAGATCAATAATCATTGCAAGGTAATTTATTCCATTGTTTCATGTTTCATTCACTTGTTTCATTCACTTGTTTCATCAATTTGGTTTAATTACCTAAAAGGGGTTTGACCAAGGAAAACCCCCATGCCTTAACAATCAACATTTCTTCTCTTCTTGTGTGTGTTTGCAGATTTAGGTCCTTTGGAAGCTTGAGAGTCATTGAAGATTGCATTTCAAAGTCATTCAAGTCTTCTTCTCTTCATTCAAGTCAAATCACCAAGAAAAACTTATTTTCAGACTCGATTCTGGCAAAATCTGAAGTGGACACCTACAAAAGGTGGATTTGCAGATCTAAAGCTACATAATCAACCTTTGACTTTCAGATCCTTGAAGGAGGACTGATTCACCAAGAATGGTTAATTAGTCCCATTTGTGGGCCTGACAAAGTGTTTTTCTCAGAAATCAGTTCTAAGTCATCAGAATCCTATTTTTGGAAGTTTTCACCCGAATAGGGACTGATTCACCCTAAATGGCGAATAAGTCCTTTTTGGCTTAAGAAACATCATTAATCAGCATTCCAGATATTCTAGATTCATCACGTTTTTCCCAGGTGGACTATTTTTTATCCATCTCTTTCTATTCTGTATATTTCATTCATTTAGTTCATTTTAGCAATGCACAATGTGTTTTCAAACATAGTTATAATTACACTTTTGTATTCATTTTCAATCATTCATATTAGTTAATTGCATTTAGTTAAGACCATTTACATCACATCACAATTGGAAACATCCTGATTTGAATGTTACATAAGCATTTTGGAACCTAAATCTCTCTCCATTTAGGTGAAAAACCCTAGAAGTGCTAGAGCCAACATTTGGGTTCCCAAAATCTATGTTTCATTTTGGTGAACCCGATGTTTTGAATAATTCTATTTTCTGATTTGGTGTCTTTAATTATAGATCTAGCTTGCATTAGGATTTGCATGATTCACTTGCATGCTAGGTGTTCAAACTTACATTCATAAAAAGTGCATTTAGGTTGCATTTGTTGCATCTAAATTCATTTAGATTTATTGAAATTCTACATTTTTCATTTAGGTCTGTGTATTGGCTATTAGAATTCATAAAAATCAATCTAAAATTTCTTTTTTTTTTTTAAAAGGTCCATATTGGGACTCATTCGCCACCTTGGGCGAATCAGTCCCTTCTGACCCTTGAAACAACACTCTACAAAATTCATAAATTGGTTTTTAGGCTTCTGATTGTTTCCTTCACCTATATATAATAGTTAGTTGCATTTTGGTAGCATAAATTTCCTAAAATTTAGCCTTAATTAGCTCATTTCATGCATGGTTTACATTTTACATTTGCATTCTCGTACTGTCACATGTTAGAATCAGTTAATTGTCATATGAAAATTGCATTTCCTTTCAAATTTTTGCATTGCATTTTGATTTTTCTTTCACAATGTTAGTTTCAATCTTATCCAATTTTACAAAGAAAAAGTTAGTTCATAAACATGCACAAGAAATTGAACTTACATCATTTTCTCTCTTTCCTATTTGTGTGGATGGTGTGATAGAAGCACATCCAAACATAGATAACAATGATGATCATAATTGTTCTTCCCTTGATATCTCTCCTTTTAGTGATGAAGGTATCTTGAAGAATGAAGATATACTTGTTGATCATCATGAAGATCTTGTTTGTCCTTCTCCTCATTCCCCTTGGAAAGATAGAATAGCAACAAAAAATGACAACCCTTCTTATGATCCTTCCCCTACCTCCCCTATTTTGGAAGATATTAGGGAATAAAGCAATGAAGTCATAAATGATCATGATAATCACATTTTTCCTTCTCCTGGTATCTCTCTTAGTTGTGATGAAGATACTTTGTTAGAAAAAATCACTTATGAGAATCATGAGAATCTTAGTTGTCCCCTTTTACCTACAGAAAACTTTATTGAGCAAACCAACTCCTTCATTAATCCTCCTCATACTTGTGATGAAGCTACTTTGCAAATTTCAAACTTCGATGAACATATTACAAGCTCTCCTAGTATGGTAGACATTATGGAACGAGAGAACGAGACCTTACAAACAACCATTGATCAAATACAACCTTCCCCTACTCTCCCCACTATCAATAATCAAACACATTCAACCATTATTCCTCCCCTTAGTTGTGATGAAGTTATTTTGGATGAACGAAACCTTACTTGTCCTGAACATGTGCTTTGTTGTTCTCCTACCCACTCTCCTTCTAAGGAGGACATTATCCCATTCAAAGACAATGAAAACTCTCACTTGATAAGGGATGCTAACAATGTTCAACCTCAACTCACCCTTTATCCTCATTCACATAAACCTTCACCCAAACCCAAACTTACTCTTTACCCACCTTCACATCTGCTTCATCCTTCCAATAAACCTACACTTACCCTTTACCCACCTTTGCATCTGCTTAATCCTTCCAATAAACCTAAAATCACCCTTTACCCACCTTCGCATCCCCTTTATCCCTCTAATGTATCACAACAATCTAGTGATGATACTATTGCTCATACATATAACACTCGAAATAATCCGCAACTGCCACAACCAACCCCAACTACTTTACCTTTACCAAATCCTTCTAGTGCTCACTGTTACCTCCCACCCACAAAGGAGTATGATCTTATTGAACAATTAAAGTATACTCTTGCAAAAAAATTCCTTTCGCATTTTCTTTAGACCTCACCAACTTACAGCACTATTCTTAAAAAAAACTTACAACACCTTATAGCTCCTCATGATACAACTCTGAATGATGTGGTGGCTTTAATTCATAAACTTAATTAAACTAATCTTGACATTACTTTTCACCAACATGAGCTCCCTTCTTTGGATTTACGAAAACAAAGTGATGCTTTCATGATCATTTCTCAATACAAATGGACAGGCATAAAAATAACTCTTATCGACAATGGTTCCGCCCTTAACGTGTGTGGTGTGAGTCTCCTTGACCACTTAGAAGTTGATAGGTCACAAATAATACTTGATTCCACCACTATTTGAGGATTTGATAATACAAAAAAGAAACTGCTCGATGCAATCACTTTTCCTATTACAATTGGGGTGGTTACTTTGCAAACTCTTATTCATGTCATTCCTTATGATCTCTCATACATCCTTCTTCTAGGAAGACCATGGATTCATGAGATGAATGCAATGCCTTCAACTCTTCATTGTCTAATGAAATATGTCTATAACAATAAAATTTATCACCTTGAAGCTGATCCCTAGCCTGAAAGTTGCTTGCATCTTGAACAAGGAACTACAAGTCCTCTAAACACATTGATTCCCACATCCAACATCGATCCTCTTGAAATTGAACATAACGATTAGGAATGGACATCTAAATTCTTTGGTGACGATTGGGGATCCTTAGAATTCACACCCTCATTTATGGGTGAATACATACTCACACAAAAGAAAGGTGACACACAAGAACAACCAACCATCATGTCAACACAAAATTTGGATAACCTTTCACAAGCATCCACCTCAATCACTTTAGAAAATGCCACCAAATCTACCACAACCCTTGACAAACACAATAATGAACAACCACCTGATTCCAAAATGCTAAAAAATATTTATAAAAAAGGTAGGACTTCATGAAACAATTAGAGTCTAATGGAAAAGGTTGTGGTGCTCAAGAACAAGGTATCGACAACCCTATACAACTTAACACACAATAAACAATTCATGGTCTTGGTTATTGTTGTTTAATCGAGATCAACAAGCCTTCACACAACATCAATATTATCACACAAGCTTCTTCCAACAACTTTTCTTATTCATATCAATAACATTAATTTCTGCTCTTTGCCATGTAATAGTTGTAGGATAATCACATTCTCACTATTGCATGTCTTACATCCATTGCAAGGGGCAACATACCGTTATGAATTACAGGCTCACCTTTGTCCTACACTAAGTGGGGGGAAAAGGGTTAGATAGCCTTATCCCTTGTATGTCACTTGCCATTGTCTCTTTCGATTACTTGTTAACCTTTCATGAACATATAAGATCAAGTTTGAGATGTGAATGACATATCTTAAGATTGACTTGCATGTGACATACAACCTTCCTTTGATTTTCATATTCCTTGGCATGACACAACCTACCTTTGAAACATATGAATCGGCATAGAGCTTTCCAAGTTGGCTCTCATGTCTTATTTTTCCTTTTTGCATTTTCTTTTCTTCTCTACTTTAAAGTAATTGCTCACAAAATGATGTGTAGCAATTCCTTTAAAGTGGGGGGCATACATTACCCTTATTTCATTGTGCATTGATGATTCTTAGTGTAGCCTTGTCATTTATGTGATGTGTTTGTCACTTTGTGGATGACATTGGGTGTGATGTCCTTCATAAGTGTGATCTATCTCAGCATATTACATTCCTCTTGGTGATTTGATGTGACGCACTGCATCCCCTAAGTTGTGAATATACTATTCTTTGATTGGTCCTCTCTTGGAGACATTAGACATAATGTTCCCTAAGTGACTGACCTTGCATAAACTGAACAAGACTCCTTTGAACAATCTTTTACATTAAATTTTTTCATTTTTCATTTTTCCATTTCTTGGCCACCTTGTATAACACAACTTGCATGCCTGTAGTGCTGTATTGTTTAAAGCTTAACATTTACATTTCCTTTCGCGTTGTGGCAACTTGTTAAAGTTATCAAGCATTTTAAATTTAACATGGTTAAGTGGGAATCCCAACTAGCGGCATGAATTTTCCCCATATCCGCTTATGTGTTTTGTGAGTGCATACCAACTAGCGTATGTTTCTCATATTTTCTTTTTTGGCTTTCTCACGCCCTAGAGTGAGTATACCTTTTTCATTTTGTCTTTCTTTTTATCTTTCCTTTTTATGATTTTGTATCTTGGAGGCTTGGTGTACATGTGGATCTCTCTTGAATGTCTACTTTAGTGTGAGTTTTAAGTAAGTTCATCCTCTCACTAAAGTGGGGGATAAATGTGTCATAGAAAAATGGACCCTTTTCTTGACAGGGGATTAAACAGACTTAATGAGGCCTTAATCTAGTGTTGTGAGGCATTTTATGTGTCCACACTAGGTTTTGGACCCTTGCAAATCAAATAACATGCTTTTAACGACATCTTGTAAAGGTGTTGCAAAGTCTTGTAAGGGACTTTCAGGCTTTTCTAGATCTAATGAACCTATTTATCCTTAATTCAACATTATCAAATATTATCACATCAATCTAGAAGGTTCTTAAAATAAACTTAATGTTAATTTAGTGTTGTAATGTGTCTTGCACATTCAAATTGATTTTTGTGCCCTTCTAGGCTATGTGGACCTAATTTTAGTGTTGTAAAGTGTATTTAATCACACTTTCACATTGATTTATGTGTCCCAAGCCCTATTTGACATTTACATCATCACTAATAATCCCATATTGATCCATATTGTGCATCCCAAGGATTTAATTGCTTAAATACCTAACAAGATGGCAATTTAAACCTTATTTCCTGATTCCTTGGCTTCTTAGGTGTCAGAATGGCCCTTGTGGGACCCATTCACCATGCATGGTGAATCAATCCCATCCAGGTGGGACCCATTCGCCATGTGTGGTGAATTAGTCCTATATGTTCCCCATTTTGACCCTTGAGCGGGAAAAAGTGAAATTTAAAGTTTATTTTCACTTCATGTCGGCTCGTGATGTAGTATTATCAGGTACTAAGGCACACTTGTCTATAAATAAGTATTATTACCCTCATTTATTGATCAATCAATCATTCTTAGATTCCCACACATTCATTCATCATTTATTTTCTATCTTAAGTCAATTAAGTAACTTAGGGTTTGTCCATTAGAAGTCTTGAAGTTAGCATTCTAAAGCATTCAAGGGAAAGTTTTACATGTATTGCTGCAAACATCCAAGATGAATCATCATTGTAAGGTAATTTATTCCATTATTTCCTATTTCATTCACTTGTTTCATCAATTTGGTTTAATTAGCTAAACAGGGTTTGACGAAGGTAGACCCCCATACCTTAACAATCAACATTTCTTCTCTTCTTCTTGCGTGTTTGCAGATTTAGGTCCTTTCAAAGCTATAAAATCATTGAATATAGCATTTGAAATTCATTCAAGTCTTGTTCTCTTCATTCAAGTCAAATCATCAAGAAAAAAGTCATTTTCAGACCTGATTCTGACAAAATATGAAGCAGACACCTATAGAAGGTGGATTTGTAGATCTAAAGCTACAGAATAAACCTTTGACCTTTTAGATCCTTGAAGGAGGAATAATTAACCAAGAATTGAGAATTAGTCCCATCTATGGTCCTGACAAAGTGTTTTTCTCATAAATCAGTTCTAAGTCATCAAAATCCTGTTTCTAGAAGTTTTCAGCCGAACAACGACTGATTCACCCTAGATGGTGAATGAGTCCTATTTGGCTTAGGAAACATGATCAATCAGCATTCAAAATATTCTATATTCATCACATTTTTCCCAGGTGCACTCTATTTTTATCCATTTGTTTCTGTTCAACATATTTATTCATTTAGTTCATTTTAGAAATACACAATGTGTTTTCAAACATAGTTATAATTACACTTTTGCATTCATTTTCAATCATTCAGATTAGTTAATTGCATTTTGTTAAGACCATTTACATCACATCACAATTTTACACATCCTAATTTGAATGTTACATAAGCATTTTGGAACCTAAATATCTCTCCTTTTAGGTGAAAAACCCTAGAATTGCTAGAGCCAACATTTGCATTCCCAAAATCTAAGTTTCACCATTATTACCTCAAAATCGCATGATAATATTCTGCAATGTGGAGCAATGCAGACTAAAAAACTATTCCTTTGTTATACAAAAAATACATTGGGACTTAGCCAATTTCAAACAAACATACGTGGTCTTTTCTAGAATAGATAGATACTATTGCACCATCACTTATGGTAATGGGTTTCCATTAATGACAACACCATATATTATCATGCTCATGTTGCCAAAAATTTTCCCCTTTCTCATTGAAAGAAACATACTTATCCAAAACACTCCCCCTTTACGTATTATCTCCATGAGAATAGCTCTCCCTTTCTACTTCACTCCCCCTTTCTATTTTATCCATTACCAAAAAGGAAATATTGTACTGCAACACCATCTACTAAGTCTACATATATATATATTAAGAACAAAAATTGACTATATAATTCAAAAATGTATACCTTAACTAGATGAAGGTAATATACCCTGATATGATGCCTTTAATTTTGCAAGGTGTGCCTCCCAATCATTCTTGGTGAAGGAAATCATGTAGCACCAATTCTCAAATTGTACATGGAGGTCTTCTCCTTCTTCTAAAGAGCTAGGAACTTATGGATTTTTTACGACCTTCTCTGCATTGGCCGTAACTCCAATCAGGGATGTAAGCCTTACACTTACCATTTATCAAAGTTGACTATAATGCATTATGATCTTCTCTTTTTATTCCTAGAGTAAGAAGAATTGACCATGTATATTTTGAATAATCACTCTTGTTGCTCCATCTCCATCATTCACTAGATCATATGCACTTGAGGCTTAGGAAATTCAAGACTCAATTGAGTTCATGTATAATCCTTTATGTTATTTGTAGACAATTGCCACTTTAAATAGAATTGAAACAATTGTTTGGCTTCCTCCAAACACTCTTGAACTTCCTTCAATTTTCCCTGCAACTTGGAATGTGCATTGGCACACTTATCCAAGGCATTAGCTAGCCTCTTATCATTTATCTTCTTTGCCACTTCCTTCTCTATCCTCTCTTCAAACCAATAGAATACTCCTTGAAAGAGTCTAACAATAACTTCAGTTGTTGAATACCTGACAAAGAAGTATCAATATATACTCTCGGAAGGCCTTCTTGCATAAAATTAACAACTTCATCAACTATTTATGCTCCCTTCTAGTGAGTTTGAAGAATATCCTTTCTTGTGGAGGCATGAAATACATCACCAATATGCAACTTGTGGAGGGGAGAAATATTATCTAGGTCCACTTGAACTTGTTGCATTTGAACTTGTTGCATAGGAATCTACAACAATTGTGCAAACACCATTGGTTGAAACTACAATTGAATATCCAAAAGATCTTTGAGTGAATCTCTGAAGGGTGCAGAGGATTCACCACCTATTTTAGTTCTCTCTTCATTTTTATCTCTCTTCTCCTTGTCACCATTGTCAGCACTCTCTTCTACATTTTTCTCAACTTTTGGGGGAGGTAAAGTTTCTTATTTTTGTACTTCAGTCTTCTTTGGAAGGCACTTTGCTAGTTTCTTATGGCCACCGCTATTACCACCATTGGAGCCACCACCACCGGTAGGGCCTCCACCGGATCCACCTCCACTACTAAAACCACCTCCATGGCCTCCACCAGTGCTACCTTTGCTAATAGAACCATCACCACTCCTTCCACCAGAGCCTTCATCATTGTGGGCAGTACGAGGGGTGAAACTGAACCGAAGGAGCATTTTACTCTCCTTGACAGCGGGAGGCTTTCGAGAAGTGGAAGGGACATTGATCAAGGGCCCCATTTTGACCATGCATATAGATGTGGTAGGCATTGAAATGCCTATTTGTCTTTCATAAGTATTGAACACTTCTCCTTGAGTAGTACCTGATCTAGGCCTATATAAAGGGACATAAGCCTCAGTTAGATCAGAAATACCATGTAAGAATTCTATGCTTGTCCAATCTTTTCCCAACAAATGTCTCAATTCACTAGTAAGCCTAGCGGATCTTTCCAAGTTTGGTGCTTTCTCCAAATGGTTTTTGACGTCTTGTAACCTATTATTGAATGCCAAAAGGTTCTTTGTAGGGACATGCACAACCTCATCCTCATCTATGGATGAAGCCATGGAGAACATTGGACGGGTATGAATGTGAGTGCTCTCATCTATGAAAACCATCTTGTTAGTGAAGGAAGAATGAAAACTAGTGGTAAATTCATTAGTGAAACTAGTGGAGAAACTGGAGGCAAAACTAGAAGTGACCTTTTTCTTCTCCATTGGTAAGTGTTGCACGCTCCATCTAATAACATACTCAAAAGTTGTGGACTGGGTTGTGATGCTTATAAACCTTCACAACACTCAGGGTTACAACAATCTCAGGGCACAGGGGACACAAACAAATGGGTAGACGGTGTTCACATCGGGTTCACCAAAAATGTAAGAGAGGGGGACCAACCATGTCAAGGCTCCAGGTCATGAAGAGCTAAGAGCGGAGAACTGCCCTAACTTACCTCACTCTAAAGGACAAGGATTGAGAATGAAGAGCACTATGTAATACTTTTGTCACTCTTTAGACTTGAATTTTAGGTTTCAGCTAGGTGCGTAGATATTTGGAGTCTATACTACACCTTAGATAGCTCTCTATTTGAGGAAAACAACACAATTCTGGGACGACAGCATGGCATGTTGGTGTCCATACAACCAGAAAATAGCAAGTACAATACAAAATTCCTAAAAAAATACTAACAGTGTAGCTGGTTGATCTTGAAGGAAAAAATAGAATAAGGAAGTAGAGGAAATAAAGAGGAAGATGGTAAAATAGATAAATGAGAGCTAGGGTGACGAAGATAATCTCATAAAAGCACATACGTACACCTATACACAAGCAAGAGGGAAAATTGTTAGGGCTGTATAGGGGTGTGCCTCAATCAAACCCCCATTTTGGTGTTTCCACCTCCACGGATAGCTAGAAAGCAACGAAGTAGAATATGCAATAAAGGAAATAAAAGGAAGCAAAGAAAACTACAAACAATATTATGCTACTCAATCAAATCACAAAGGAGAGGAGTGAAGCGTTACCACCTCCACCCAAAAGCTCACTAGCCAATGGAGGAGAAAGCAAGCTACAAACTTGGAAAAGTTACCACTGCTGCAACCGTGGTGAAGGGAGGTCTCACAAGACTCCAAGATCGCAACGTCTATTCAACGACTTCACACTTACAATCTGGACTTGATGGAGTGCTTTTGTTGCTAGAATGTTCACAATGAATGTACTGGAATGTTGGAGAATTTGCTTGAGAATGAAGAAGAGATGAAGTGATTGAATGTCTAGAGAGTGTGTAAGGGGATGAAATGAAGTGGGAATGAATGAATTTGAAGGAAGAATGAGGAAGAATCTATCTTTTTTAGGTCGGTTGGTCGAAGATGGAAATTACAATTCGACCCCTGTCGAGTGAGTAAGGCCTCTACCAACTTCAGATGCAAGAATCCATTAGGGACAACAACGCGCCACGTGGACATCTGTGCACCGCGCATGAATCCCCGACAAATATTTTCCCATTGATGCACAAGAGAAATTCCAATTTGTTGGAAGGTAGGTGGATGAAGTGGAATTTCACCTTAAGATTTCATTTTCTAAGGTGAAGGCACCTAATCTAGGTGGATTCAAAATACCTAAAAAATTTCTATCTGAGAATTCATCCAAATCAGCATCATTGGATAGAGCTCACTGACATGATCCTGACGCAACTTGAATGGGCCCAAAAGGAGTCCGTATGCAAAAGTTATGTTCGGTCAAAGGTCTGGTCAAACCTAGTATAGGGGACAGTCAAAGGAAAAAAATTGATGATCTAAAAATGGTCAAAAACAAAATCATGTCAAAGATCTCGTTGCCATGATTTCGACACCGTTTGTTTCATGTCAAATGGAATCTGTATGAGTGACATATCACTGGTCAAAGTTTGCAAAGGGAAGGTTGACTAGTCAAAATTATGACGACAACATGACGTTAGCATGTTGACGTGGCATGATGATGTGGCAGATGATGACATGGACCAACCAAGTGATGACACATGGCAAGATGCTAAGGTGGCAAGCATAGATGCCACAAGCCAACCACATTATGACACGTGTCAATCTATGAGCAAATAATATTTTACCACATGGTCCAGTGGTTGGGTGCCATGTGGCACTGTTGGAATATCCTTCGTTGCTGGTTGTTATAAAAATTGTTGGGGAGAGTCAAACCTATAACCTCCCCTTTCCTACTTTTACTCTCCACCACTAGGCTATATGAGGTGTTGTGTTTAAAATGGGTGGATACTGTTTTTAAAGCATAATTAAATGCTTAAATCCCTAAAAAAAAGTTTTAACCCTTAAAATATGGATTTAAATCCGTAAAACTAAAACCAAATGCTAACTTATCATTAAATTAAAAGGATAAGCCTCTATTTAAAAGGAAAATCTCCTATTTTAAAGGGATAATCAAACCTTTAAATTAAAAGCCCATTACATGGGATAATTTAAGGGGATAATGATTTTATTTAAACAAATTAAAAGATTATATTGTAAGCCTGAATGATACGACCAATATTTTTAATTGGGTTAGTTTTTAAATGTAAGGCTTACATTAAAAGGCCAAGATAGGATTTATCTCTTTGGAGGATTTTCAAAGATTTTTTGAAAAAATGGGAGATTGGGATATTTTAAAAAATCATATGGTTTAAAACCATATTTGGAAAAATTTATATATAAAAGAGGGAATTTTGGC
>VDFB02280620.1:0-88314 GCA_007258455.2 Sequoia sempervirens
GATAGATGCAATTTTGTTGGTCTGAACAAAATCAAATGACTTGGAGAAATTTCCTAATTCCTAGTATAGTTTTCAATATACATTGAACCAATTTTGAGGTTTGCATTGGTCTGCCATGAAAAATATAGTTATATGATTCTGACGTAATTTGGGTGAATGTTGGAGGAATCTAAATCCAATGTTTCACATATTGAAGCCCTCCACAATTGAAGTTATATTTGACTATCAATCTAGATATGGTAAAGCTAGAGTGATAGAGTACATGTTTTGAATGCTCCGCATTCCATCACAAATGATTATCTTCCTATGTAGTTTTGAAGGAGTGCTTACAGATGCCATAAGTGTTTTGGTTCCAAGTGGCATGCGCTTTGGAGGTCCACATATCGATATGTGGATGAATAGTTGGTTCATTCCTTTGTTGCTTCAAAAACGGTGATGACCTAAAGGGTTTGAGGTTGTGCAAAGTTTTTGATTAAGGAAAAAATAGGTTTTGAAGGGGTCCCGAAACCCTTTAACAACAAGCAAGAGATATATTTAGTAGGAAAAGTACCCAAGCAAGAAGTCAAAACAAGACAGGAAGCTTCTAAAAGAGAACATCAAAAACAACCAAAAGGCAACATAGAACCTGCAAAAAACCAATAGTAACCCCACCGTTAGGCCATATTCTTCAGGATATTTGCCATCTCCTATTCCAGTTTCTTCATATTAAGCATCGCTTTCTTGATTTCCTGAATGTTAACCTGGAGCTTATTAGCCTTTCTCTTAAGTTTTTCTCTAGTTCTTTTACATGGGCGACCATAACCTTCCTGACCATGTACTTTATCCACCTCCTCTTCCACAACAGTCTTGTCTTGATAAGCATTCTCAAGACTTTCCACCATCATATCCATAGTGTTTACCATGGATTTTAAAACCTTATGGATAGTATTCATCACCACTTGGATGAACTCTTTTATATTCTTGAGTGTTTCCTCCATATTCGAGAGCTTATCATCATGATTTCTCTTAAATTTAACAAGGTCTTCAATAGTTTTCTTGAGGCAATCTAGCATATACTTCTTTTCTTCCTCAGTCCACAAGTCTGTGGTCTTCGCTCTATCTCTAGAAGTGTTGTTGAGGAACTCAAGTCTTTCTAGTTTGTTGTTCATAGCCCTCTGTTTCAACTTAATTTCCTTAATCTTAGAAAACAATCATCTCATCAGTCTAAAGAAATCCACACACCCATTACAAGCAATAGCCAGGATATCTATAGGGAACTCACATTCTTCTTTGAAATAATGATCTTTAGCCTTGAGGTCATTGGGATAACAAGGTATGTCCTCGCTACCAATGATAGGGTAGCTAGAGCATTCAGACAAAGAATCCATCTGAGAGTCCTCGATATCAGGGGTTTTACCTTTCACCTTTTTCTTAGCCTCATCATAGCCAGGGATCAGTACCTTAGTACCACCTTTAGGGGTGAAAATTCCATGTTTAGAGGGAACACTAGCCTTCTTTCTTTTATTACTCCCCTTCTTCAGAGATTTAGAGGACTCACCAACCTCATTCTCTAGATCAATATCCCATTCCTCCTCATTGTAGCTTGCACCTAATTCCTCTTTTTTAGAAAGAAAGTGGGGAGAAAGGGACATTTTAGACAAAGTCGGTCAGGCTTTGAAATGTTCATAAATTAAAACTAGAAAACCCTCATGAAGAATAGGGTATCTAACAAGGTTCATGCTATAATCATTGAAGCTAACATTCAAAGAGGTGGCCAAATAGAAGGGGATAGAGACCCTAACCTGATGCTGGAAGTGATTGAGGAGCACGAAATGCTAACCAAAGACCCTGGTGTATCTCCCATCCAGAGTAATATACTCTATGATCAATTTCAACACCTTATGAGAAACCTTCTTAATATTCCAAATATCGTAGCTACTTTTGTAAGCCCTATGCAAATTTTCTTCCTTTTATGTCTTCAAGAATTTCTTCACTGCCATGTCTGATAGTTTTTTTGTCCCTATAAAATTTTAGACCCTCCATGGGAAGACCGATCACCTCAAAGATGAGTTGCTCATCAATGATGGTTTTCCTTCCATAATGTTTAGTTTTACCATTTTACCATTGCTTAGCAAAGAATCTAGTGATATCCAGGTCCCAACCATGAAATTTTTCAATATAGGAAGTGAGCCCTCCTTTTTCCAACAAAGGCCACACTTTATCATTGTTCCTTAGCCTCTCACATTTAGTAGGCTCAACACGACAATGATATCCACCCAGAAAGCATGTGAGGTACAAAAAATAATAAATCCTAGAGTACACCAACCTACAAAGAGGAATAATTAGGCAACAATTCTAGGGCTGCATGACAAGACCCTTTTCATACATAATCATTAATTGATATGGGCATAAGATATCTTCCCATGAATTCTATCAAGCCTTAATAAGGTTGACACTTCCACCTCTAGAGTGTCACCATGTTTCCACGTAATTTTATCATTTTCCCGAACACCCTTATTAGCAAAAGAGTCTACCACTGTGTTGATTTCCTAGTAAGCATGGGAAATATAGCAATTTTGAAAGGTTCCTATAATTTTTTTTAGATAGATTAATCCAACTTTCTATAGTCCATGATGGATTTTGAATACCTTTAATACATTGAATTATATTATTAGAGTCCCCTTCAAGCCACACATTTTTTTAGTTCAATTAACAAGCAAGATATAAAGCTTGGTATGCCCCTATGGCTTCAACAAGATGGTTGGTCTAGGTGCCCAAGGGGAGCACCACCGCTAAAATAAAAATTCCATTCTCATCACTTATCACTCCCCCACACCCAACTAGCCTAGGATTACCCTTAGCTGCCCCATCAAAGTTAATTTTAACCCAACTAGGAGGAGGAAGAATCCATTGAATGCCATCCTTGACACCCTTATCTAGATTGAGGGGAGAAGAAATATCCAATTTAATTTTCCATGCCTCAAAAACTCTAAACTCGTAATATTGGCAACTGACCCTAACTTTAGCCTTTGTTTTACCACTTAACCCATTTAAATTCTCTCCCAAAGCTCTACAAATTTTACCAAAAACAATTTCCTCCAAGGGAGCATAGTCTCTAAAGATCCCGCTATTGTTTTCTTTCCAAATACCGCACACAAGGTGTGGAAATATGCACTCCCAAAGAAATTTTCACACCTAATTGTTTGATTGTGAATTCCATTGGCAATAAAAGTCCCAAATAGAACCAAGAAAGACCCAGTTAAGGTTCCACAACTCCAAGACCTTGCACCAGATGTTATAAGAAAAGGGACAGAGAAGAAACAGATGTGACACCATCTCAACCTCTGCACAAAAAATCTACCATCTATTAGGAAAATAAATACCATGTTTACAAAGGTTGTCATTGGTTATAATTTTATTCTAAAGAAGGATCCAAGAAAAAATGTTGACTTTAGGAGTAAGGTTATACACCCAGGCCTTCAAATCCACAAAATTAAGGAGGGATTGTAGAGGAGCAAGGTCTGGGCTAAATGAGGAAATACGAACCCACTAGTCATTTCTCCAATAGTCCCCCACTAGAGTACCAAACTTGAATTTACACTCCTCCATATGAAGCTTGAAAACATTATGATCCACAACAACTCATTCCCAATCCAATTGTCTTCCAAAAATAGAATCTTTCTACCATTTCCAATTTTATGGAAAGCACCTTTAGTAGCAAGATCCCTAGCCTTAATGACACTATTCCAAAGATTGGAGCCATGTGGGAGGTTCTGAGAGCTAAGAAAATCCTTTAGAGAGCTAACCTCACACAAATATTTACTATGCCAAATAGCATTCTATTCACAAACTTCAGCAAAGGTCCTCCAAACCTACTTCGCTAGAAGAGCTTTATTAAAGAGTCTAATATTCTGTAGACCAAGACCTCCATACTTCTTGGGCTTACACACATTCTCCCAAGCAACCAATGGGATTCTCTTTTTCTCCTCAACCCCTTACCACATAAGCACTTTTGAATCTTCTCAATAATATCTACAAATTTGGAGGGGATCTTGAACAAACTTAGAGCATAGATAGGTAGATTTTGGAGTGAAGACTTTAACAACAAAACTTTACTAGCTTGGTTGAGGAGGGTCCCTTTCTAAATAGTGAGCTTCCTATTAAACCTCTCCACCAGATACAACCAAAAATAATTAGGGGGCTTAGATCCCAAAGGAAGACCCAGATAGGTGGAGGGGAGATGGTTAACAACACAGCCAAGAATGTCAGCTATCTTCCTTTACCTGGGTTGAGAGGTGTTGAAAAAGAACAAGGACCTCTTGGTCCTATTTTTTTTTTCCTAGAGGCCTCTTCATAAAGTAAAAGAGCACACTTCAAGTTCTAGCCTCTCCAATAGTAGAACTTCCCATCAGAATATTTCCATCAACAAATTGCTTGTGAGAATAGAAAAGATTAGTCAAAGATAGTCTTAATCCTTTTAGACTTCCATCCATCACCTTTTTTTGAAGAAGTCTACCAAAGCTCTCCACCATCAAAGTAAAAAGGATAAGGGAGACAGGATCCCCTTGTCTCACCCCACTAGAAACTTTAAAAAAATGAGAGGGAGAACCATTAATAATAACAATAGTGCTAGTGGTAGAAATCATTTCCAAAATCAACAAAAGGAATCTCTCCAAGAAACTGAAAGCTCTCAAAATCTTGAACAAGAAGCCCAAATCCACCCGATCATAGGCCTTGGACATGTCTAGTTTTAATAGAAAACCTTGACTCTTAGAAGCCTCTAACGAATGGATATTCTTGTGGACAGTGGTGATAGAATCCAAAATTTGTCTGCCTGGGACAAATCCATTCTGCTGAGGAAAAATCAAGAGCATTGAGGTCGTGTGGAGTTAGAATAAGTTTGGATCAGAATTATTGGAGTAATTATCAGTATTTGTTCACCTATTTTGATATGCTACATGTTTTGATTTATTTTGCGAGGCATGTATGGTTGGATCTTAATCTGACAGGTTATTATATTATACGTTTCATTTAATTAGACCAATCTAATTGATGTTGTAGGTGTTTGCAGATATAATGCATATATATGTAAGATGATTTTAGTGTTATAGATATATTATGGTAGACAAATATGATGATTATGTGAATATGATGTGAGTGTGATGCAAATGTAATGTGATAGAGAAGAGTATGATAGCTATGAAACATGAAGTGTGTTAGATCAGTTTACAAAGCCTAATTGGAATTGTCTCCAACATATTGTAGATGTATTGTGTGTGCAGTGTTTTAATCTACTCTAAATGAAAGGAAACCAATGCAAAGACTAAAACTAAAGACAACACTCAAGATAAGGCACTAGATGAACTCAAATAAGAAAGAAAAATAACCATTTATACCTACTCGAGTTGATGGTTTTATTGGCTCTTGATGTGCTTGATTGTGTGCTCCTGGATCAAATTTGACAACATAACACCTTAGAAAAACATGATTTTGGATGCTAAATGAGTGTAGATGATGGATTGTGATGGAGTTTTGATGCAAGATGGAGGCAAAATGATTGCAATGTCAGATTGAAGGTTAGTGTGTGCACTTGAAGACTTGAATACATGAAGTGAAAAATGACTCTCTCCTTAGTCATTAGAGGGGAATATAATGAAGGGATTGAATTCAATCTAGGGATTGAATTCAAGGGTTGAGATTACATATAAATAGTAATTTGTCTAAGTTACTATTCATTTTAACCTTTGGGAATTTAAGAGCTTTGGTGATCTCGAGAGTAAAATAACACATGGAGGTAATATTTTGCATTGATTAGACGTCATATGAGAGTGGCACTAGAGTGGCGAGATCCCCAACCAGGTATGCCTCAAAAATAAAAACTTTACTTTTATTTTTGCCTTTTTTTATGGCTTTTTTTATGGTAGGAAACTGAATCGAGGGTGAAATCACTTGTCTAGAGAGGCAGGTTTTCCCATTGGGATCAACAAGTTCACCTTTATGGGAAAGAGGCAATCTCGCAACGAGAGAGGTGAACGCGTGTTCAGATGGGAAAATGCATGCGGGTTAGGGTGAGGTGGGAACACCTCTAAGAGGGGGTAGAGGGGTGATTGCATGGTTCCCAAAATAGGCAAACATGATATGGGACGAGTGAATGCGTGAGGTAGTACCAAACCACATTTACCTCTATACAAAATGCTCTAGATGGGAAAATGCACATATTGGAACAAGAGTATGTGTGGGAAAGGGAAAAATGCATGAGGTAGGGACCAAAATAGGTTTTCCCCTAAAAGAAGGTCTCCAGATAGGAGAACACGCCATTTCACAAGGGTGGTTGTGCTAGATAATGGGTGAATGTGTAGTAGGAATGGAGAAGAAGCATATACGCTTTTACACAGGGGAAAATGCCCTATGCCATGATAGATAGGCGAATGTGCATGCCTAAAGAGGAGTATGCATGAGGTTAAAGAAAAGGGAAAACATACAATGCATTAGGGAAAACATGCGACAAAGGGATGGGAAAATGTGCTATAAACAAGGGTGAACACAATAAAGGGATGTCAAAAAAATGTTAAAGAAAGAAAGGATAACGACTAAATATAGGGAGAATTTTGAAATGTTAGTTTGATCCAGATGCAAGACATAGACAACATGTGAATGCGAGAGTGGAGGTTAGGGACCTCAGCATTGGCTCGATACTTGATAAAGAATGATTAGGTGACTATGGAGGCAATAGGACTAGGCCATATAACCTAGTTCTCGATGATTAGGGAACATAGGCCCATGTTGATAGCATTGATCAAGCATTGGAGCTCAGAGACCTACACATTCCTCCTCCCAAGGGAGATGACAGTGACATTGGAGGATGTGTGGATACTACGTTTACTGATCAGAGGACTGGTCATGGAGGGAGTGTCGAGGCAACCAATGGAGAGTTTTCCAGTGGTGTTTGGGATAATAGATCTCCCTTACAGGGGGATCCAACTAGATTTGGATGGGTGCATAGGGTTCATAATATCATTACCATTGTATTTATGTAACTTGATTAGTGGGATTCACGTACTCGAAAAGAGTGGATATTCTTCAACCTCAAGTTGATTGAGGTTGTGCTAGGTACGATGGAGAGGAGAGAGACATACACATGGGGTACATGCATATTGGTGAAACTATAAAAGGACATGCATGTAGTGTGTTACAGGAAGATGGGTAGCATCACAAATGTGACCTTGCTACAAGTGTGGATACAATAGCATATCATGATCACTTGATCAAATGTAATAGGGACAGTGGATAGGTAGACATATTTTGCTATTGTGTTTGAGTATCATGGTATGCAACATTATTCAGAGGTGAGGAGGATATCCTATTAGAGATGGGTGATGGATGAATTGAGTGATGATCAAATCATCTAGAGGTTGTACAAAGTGTATGACTTCCATTCATGGAAATGAGATGATAGGATGGTGATGGGATTCATGTTCTCATAGTTCTTTCTAATTGGGCATGACACACATGTTGTAGCTTGATGTATCGATTAGAAAAGGTTACTAGGAAATTTGGGGTGTGTCAGTACATTCCTAAGCCTAAGGAGAGGTACCGACGGATTACATGAAAGAGAAGTGTGTAGGGATGACCATTACCAACAACAAGGGACAAGCATATTTGGGACAACCTAAAGGAGACAACATGGTCATGGAGAGGAGTTGACTATCTCATAGTGATGGAGAGATACACAACATGGTGGATAGAGAGGAGACTCGAGAGAGTGATGCCTATAGAGAGGTTCAGATAGTCAATGTCATAGGCACTTGTAGCAGAGGATGAGGGGGATGAGGAGGAGGCACTTGGTGGAGAGGATGAGGTGGAGGAGGATGTCTCACTAAGGAGGGTGCAAAGGAGGATTGTGTCATGAGGGGGACATGTGATAGAGGAGGAGGAGATATAGGTGGTGGTAGAGGAGGGAGAGGCTAGGTAGGTTCTCAAAGAGAGAGCTATAGTGGTGTATGAGCCATTATTGGAGGATGATGTAGGGGCAAGGTTGGTAGGGGCTTAGGCCCTCATAACATTGTTAGAACAACAATTGCAATAGGTGGAGGAGGATGTACAAATGTAGATAGTTGAGAGAGACAACCTACAAGGCTAGAACTTGGATAGGTTATAGATAGTGTAATAAGGAGCAAATGAGACTATCAGAGTAGAGCATGATAGTCTATGGACTGAGGTGGAGAGGTTGTAGGGGTTGTTGGATATAGTGATAGAGCATAGGGATGCATTATAGACCCTAGTGGAAAATTCCCATGTGATTATGGAGACTTTAGTATTCGATCACAATAATGCTTGTGCATAGGTAGAGAGGGCAAAGGGAGAGGTGGAAAACCTATGGATAGCTTAGGAGGCATGGGAGTAGGGAAGGGGAAGCTACAGGCAGATAGAGATTAGAACAAATGAATGAGATATGTGGCCAAGACTAATAGGAGTGACATCTTTCATGTTGTTGTAGATGAAGGATAATACCAAGGGTTGTATTACTCGCCAGTACCAGAGGAGTAGAGAGCTCCATCCTACTCCTGGGTGGCTAACAAGAGTGTAGGTCCCTCCAGGTTTGGAGGAATAAGGGTAGGGTATTTAGGTGGGTCAGTAGCATCTAGCGGATTGATGGGACCACCCAAGAGGGGAGGTGTAGGAGGAGAGGGGTCAAGGTTAGTATTGGAGTCACCACATCATTCAGATGCGAGGAGCACTAGGTAGATGGATGGAGGGGGGATATAGGGATTCAGTTTTGACAAGTGCACAAATGGTGACCATGTATATGCATTGAAGGTAGCAAGATACCATATATATATTTTTGGTAGATGATGCAGTGATTGATCACATTTATACTAATTCATGACACATGATGTGTCATTTGTACATACACACTATTATATATATTAATTCATCAGTACATAGACATTTGTATTATTTTGTTGACATTATGGACTTTATGGATGGATATTATGATGGAAATTATTATAATATTTATATTACATGGATGATTATTACGGCTGGTCATGGATGCGTGTGACATATTTTTATTTTTTTGATGAGTTCATGCATGATGGATGCTGTGGAAATGAAAAAGTAACCATTCTAATTTTTCTCATGTTTAGGCCCTCCTAGTGACTTTGGCTTGATTTTTTCCTATATTTAATGTTGTAATGTGGTTAACTAATTCACACTAGGTCTTGGACTGTTGTGAATCATTATGATGTCTTGTAAAAGTGTTGTGAAGTTTTGTTACAGAGTTTCATACTTTTCTAGGACCTTTTCACTATAATTCACCTAAATAGCCACTTTTTATTACTTACCAAGTCTTATTTCAAAGTATTGTAAAGAGTTGTAACAATCTTTCACACTTTTCTAGGCTTGTCATCAATAATTTGACCCTTTCTCATGTTTAAATGACTCCTTAATGCACTTTTTGACCCTACTTAAGTGTTTTTCAAAGAATAATCCCATTAAACATCATTAAATACACATAATTCCTGACACCCAATAAAATTTCCCTGGTGGGATTAAGTCGCCACTTGGGGCGACTTAGTCCCACCAGGCACAAAAATCAAAATTATTTTAAATTTATGGCAAAATATTATTCTCTTAACCTTGAGGTAAGCATGTAATGTGTTATTTTTGAGAAATTTTTTAAAATCAAGTATAAATAAAGGGTTTTTCTCTCATTTTCATCCTATTCATCTGATACATTCATTCATACATTAGCGTACACACATTAATCATTCTCAAACATTATAGGCATTATCAAGTCTTCACTAGAGCATCTACTTGTATATCTTTAGATTTCTACATCATTCTCTCTTTATTTCATTTCATTTTCAAGGGTTTGATTACCAAATTGGGGTTTGACCAAGGCAAACCCCTATTCACTAACCTTTAAACCTTTTTCCCCTCTTTGCATATGTGTTTTGTAAGTCTTGTATGAAAATTTGTCAAACAGAAAGTTGTTAAAAGGTGTTTTCAATTCATTAAAGTCATTCAAGTTAAGAAAATACCTAAGAGAAGCTTGGAGACCTCTTACAACCCAATTTTTGCAAAATTAGATTGACATCTATCAAGAATAGAAGTACAGACTAAAAGCTATAGATTCTTGTCCTAAAATTCTTGAAAGCTGAAGATGGACTAAGTCACCATCAATGTCAAATTAGTTCCACTACTAGGCCTGAAAAATTATTTCTACATTTCTAGATACCCATTTGGCTGAAACCTATTCTAGTAGAATCTCCCCGAAACAAGACTAAGTCGCCTAGCTTGGAGTAGGTGTCCTAGTTGGATTAAAAAACAAATTATACAGGATTCTAGAGCCTATCTGCATCACATTCCAGTTTTTAGGTGTACCTCTCTAGTCTCTTTCATTTTTTTATTGTTTGTTTGCATTCTTAGGTCATTTTGCATACAACACTGTGTTTTCAGACATCTTGCATTTCTTAGGTTTTGCATTAATAATCATTATCTTTTATCATTTTATTACATTTAGGAATATTTCATTCATACTTGCATTATTTTTGAGTGGGGACGTTACCCATTTTGGCCCACCTTTCTCCTTTTAGGTGAAAAACCCTAGAAGTGCTAGAGAGCATTAGGGTGCTAAAATATTTGTCCACAAATGTATATGAAATGTGTAACTAATTGATTATGATTCAAGATGTGATGTGTTGTGCTTATGATTATGTGTAACTAGCTAATGGTTTGTGATGCAGGATATGGTGTGATGGACATACATCTATATGATGTATGTATATGGATGACTAATGTGTATGATGCAGGGTGTGTTGCATGAGATTTATGTTTATGATATGGATTGTATGGGTGTTTATTATGATATGTCATGAATGTGTAATGAAATGAAACAAATGTACATATAATATGATGAAATAAAATGAATGCAATTAATGAATGCCCCTAATGTAATGAATGTACCTAATGCAACAAATGGGAATAAAATACTTAGAATAACAGATCTATATTATCCTAAACAACTTAAATGATTATGAAAATGAAATGCAAAATAGATTAAGATGCTTCGAATAACAAATCCATGTTATCCTAAACAACTTAAATGATTTTGAAAATGAAATACAAAATGGTTAAGATGCTTAGGATAACAAATCTATATTAACCCATTCAACTTAAATGATTATGAAAATGAAATGAAAAATGATTAAGATGCTTAGAATAACAAATCTATATATGTTCCAATCAACTTAAATGATTATGAAAATGAAATGCAAAATGGTTAAGATGCTTAGAATAAAAAATCTATATTATCCCAAAAAACTTAAATGATTATGAAAATGAAATGCAAAATGGTTAGGATGCTTAAAATAACAAATCTATATTATCTCAAGCAAGTTAAATGATTATGAATATATTATAATATTATAATTCTAATATCTAATATATTATTATATCTATATTTTAATATTATCTTATATATAATATTATATATAATATAATTATATTAAAAAATTAAATAAAAAATAAACATCTTGAGAAGGATATTTTTCAGCTTCTTCTATATATATATATAAATATAAATATAAATATATAAGTTATTCTATCAATAATTAAGCTGACACGCTTTCCTACAATAGCATTTATTCGTGTACACAAAAAATCCACATGTTTATATCCTCATTGTGATTTTTTAAAGAGGATAAAATAAAGATGAAGAAATAAAATATTTAAATGAACATGAGTGTATAAAGTGATATTAATAATCCACATAAATATTGAACAAAATCTTAGGGCATAATTAATAATCCACAGAATGTGTGAACGTGTTATGTGAATAAAGAGTTAACATGAAAGACTTAACATGCTATGTGAATAAAGAGTTAATGTGTTGAGTAATTAATAATTGTCCAATCAACCATTTATTTCTTGTCATTTTATAAAAGTGACTTTTCTAATCCTCATATATTGCAACCCATTCAATCAAATTTCCAAGCATTTAGATGTATTAGACACGTGTTTTCTAAGTGTAGACAAGTTATTTAATATATATATATATATAAACTATTTAATATTAATTTATTAGAGTTATTAACTATATTGTTAATAATATATTATTATTATAAAATATATTAACATTAATACAATATTTAATATCATAACATTAATATATTACTAATAATAAAATAAAAATAATATAATTTAATAAAAATGTAGTAATCTATTAATAATATAATAACAACATTAGTATAATAATAATAAGAATAATATATTAATAATATTAATATAATATAATATTTGAGTTATTTCTATTATTTTGATTATTGATAATATTTTTATTATATTATAATAAAAATAAACACTTCTACAATGATATATTTTTGACTTAATTTATATAGATTGTTTTATAATATAGATAGATTGGTACTTCAAATCAACTACCATATTAAACCTTATTGACAAAAATTAGACTTACTATCTATCATTTGTTAGTCATGCCATGGAACTATAGTGGAGGGGCCAATTTTTAACTAGTGATTAAATTTATTTATTTAAGCCAATCAAAAACATTATTTTTTTTATCAAAATAAATTAGTTTCAATGTTTGTAATAGTTAAATAATTCAAACCGATAATTTGCTATAGATAATAAGTAAACAAATATTTTTTTTCCATTCTTATTGGACAATATATTCTGTTGTGAAGTAAAGGAAGCAAAAAAACTTATAATAAGGCTAAAACCAGTAACACGTGGCCGCCAAAATCTCCAAATAACACAATTAAAGTTGATTTAGTTGGTGAAAATGAATAAACGTGAGACAACCGAAGGTGAGAGGGTTTCAACATGGAAGACCATTTTAGACTATTTAGTTATGTTGAACCATTTTTAAGACTTGTTAATTTTGCTTATAGGGGTTTGGACGTAGCAGAGAAAATTATTGAAGTGGGCATGTGAGCTCTACATAGTTTTAAGAATTATTATCATTACTATTACCATCTTCATATGTGTTAGTTGAGATTTTAATATAAATTGTTTTGTATGGGTCAGTGATAATCACATCAATGCCTTATTGTATGCAATAGACACCACTGACAATAGGAGGACCTGATGAACATATTTAGAGGTGGCAACACATGGTTCACCTTCTAGAGGTTATGTGGGCATGTTGATAGTAGTTGTTTTAGTGGTGATAATGATTTTGGGAGTGGCAACGACCATAGTGGGTCGAATGTGTGTAGGGTGTGGCTACTGTAGAGACATGGAATATGATTTTGAGGCATGAATTGAGAGGAAATATGCCACCTGTATTGACAGGAGTTTGGAGTCTAGTGGTAACATAGTGGCAATAGTTCTAGTGACTAAACTTTAGAGAATATGGAAGCTCCAATTAATAATCCTGTTGAGGGTGTCACTCCACATGGCTGATTTGGGGTCTATTATTATTATTTTTTGGCTAGGGTAGAGTGGTTAAAATTCCTTTATTAGTAGTGAGGAACATTAAGATTATGTTTTATAAAAATCAAATGTTTAATTCATGTATTGCAAATCTCCATGGAAGTGGCTTTTATGTTGGGGACAAAACAGTAATGGGTATACAAATTTTGGTTTGATTTTGTTTTCAAAATTTTTATTTCACTGTGCAATGTTGTTGAAAGTTTTTGATATTGATTATTTTTCTAATTTTTTTATAGATCTTTCTCTTGGTTCCAATCATGAGTTCTTTAAGGTCCATGTTAGAGATGAGCTTCATTTTATAATTAAATGTAGAAGTAGCTTATGTAAACTATTCATCATTCTTAAATTTTATTTTTGAATAACAAAATAGTAGTGTCCCTTGTCTTCATGAACTCTATATTAAAAAATTATTAAAATGTTATATTTTTTTTATGAATAGGCAGTTATCTATATTATTAATAAATAGAAAGTTACATATTCACAAAAAAATGGTAGGTGGTAAAAAGGCACACCCCGAGAGCCACATGGGTAGAGTCAAAAAAACCAAAAACCACAGTCACTTGGGCATAGCCCAAAAATCCATAAACATTACAAACATATAAAATAAAATGGCCATCAAGCGGCTAGAGTAGTTCTAGTAGAGCTTGGAGGGTCTCTATCATCCATGTGTTTCCCCCATACATCAACAGGGTTTGGAGTGACATTAGGAGGACCCTATCCATCATCAACATCTTTCTCTTTATCTTTATATTTATCCTAGCATTGGGGTGAGATTGCAAGCGCTAGATGCATAGAGCATTTACCAAAGTCTGGCCAACTAGAGCCAGTATCAAGAGTATCATTAGAGGGTGACCCAAAACCACCACCACTACTCCTTGCTACTCTTCCATAGGGTCACCCTTGGCTAGCCTATGGAGGAGGAGAATGAGTCTATCGAGGAGGGCAGGAACCACATCGAAGAGGAGGCTGAGAGTGGGGGAAAGCAAAGCCACTCAGCTACCACCCTCGAGAGGGTGATCGACCATGAGAGGAAGTGGGTGAAGTGGGCACTCAAGAAATAGTACATGGGGCATTTCCCCAATGATCCAAAAGCACTTGAAGGTGAGCCACCTCAAGTGCAACCTTGTTGGCTTGAACTTGAATCTACAAGAGCACATTAGAGCAAATAATAGCTTTAGAATACAAAGAAACATTTTTATCCATTTGTGTGTTAGAAAATATGTAGGAATTTATGTCTTTCCAAATATTGAAGAGGATTTCCACCCTGAAAGTGTGCCAAAGCTGGGTATATTTAGCAGGAAGTTTGGGAAAGTCTCCCAGTAGAATCATATGCCAAGAGAAGGGCTCTGGTCTAAAAGGTTGAAAGAAGTCATGAATCAAAGTCCAAAATTGTTAAGCTCTGGTGAAAAACTAGAAGAGATGCTTAAAAGACTCAACTTGCCCAGAAAAAGGGCAATGAGGGTCCTGGACCCCTGAGTGAACAAGCCGAAATCCCACAAGTAAGCCTTGGAAAAGAATACACCAAGAAAAGTGGGAAAGTTTTGGCTCAACATTTGCAGATCAAGTGGTAGAGAATATTTTTCACCAAACATGAGTAGTGGATTGAAGAAGCCACCTCTAGTTCAAACTTTCAATCATAGGAAATTGTGGTGAAAGCCATCTATAACTAAGCCTAGGCTTGTAATTCCTGAAAAGGGTGTCTGGGTACCACTTCTAGTCCTTCCACCAGGGCTTGGACCCACGAATTCCCACCTTATGAAGCATATCTATAGGAATAAAATTCACCAGACCATCATAAGTATCATGGTCCTAGTTTTGAAGCCTGTAAAGGGCATATAAATCTTCCCACGACATGATGCACATTATGGGTTTGTGAAATACCTGTTGCAAAGTTTGAATACCTTTCTCTTGGTACCTTAGCACCTTAAGACAAGGAAACTTAGCTAGCAACTGGCCATTACTAGAAAAGAGAGGAAACCACCAAACATTTTGTTGATTGAGCGAGAGCCCATCATGAAAACTAGAGCTGACCCAGTAGAGCCAGGGCTTAACTACCTCGCAGGATCTCCAAATGCTCTTGGCCATGGAAGTTCCCACAATTTGAACTAGTTCCTTCATGACCAAAAGGGTTTGAAAGCCAATCCCATTTCAAGTAGGTTTGTGAACAGGAAAACTAGACTGAATGCAATGCCTAAGGAGAATCTTCCAGGCTTCACTCTAGTAAGAGCTCTAATAATCCATTTCACACACAAGGCAGTCCCTTTCCATTGAGTGGAAAGCAATCCAAGTTCTCCAGAGTCTCTAGGAAGACAACAAAACTCCCAGGTTGTTAGATTTTAAGATCAGATTTGCAATAAACATAAATTAAACAATGAACACAATAACATAACAAGATACCCTAGGAAAACCCTCCTTCTCAAGAGAGAAAAACCCAGCCACAAATATATCTCTTATATATTGATGAAAGAACAAAAGTTTTCTTTACATGGCTAAAAACTACGCCAACCTAATGCAATGAATATAATATCTCTCTTAGATGCAAGATATACACAATATAGATGAGTTCTTCTTTATATGGATCTACTCTCAGCAATAACATAATTTGTTGTAGATATCCTCAATATCAATCTGTATTAGACAACAATATAATCCGTTGCAAATAATCGAACTCCTCCTTGAGTGTGAACTTGACTTTAGCAAATAATAAAGATGATCCTCTCTTATATCGATCTTCTATATGTGTGAATTCCTCTTTATTAATAAACACAATCTCCTTGAATGGTAACTTCTATCTGCAATATATAACACTTTTTGTAGGAATTCACACCTTGCTTGAATGAACAAAATTCTATATATGAAAGAATAACTAGTGCCTCCTTAAATAAAATTCGAAAGGGAGATCATCTAAACAACACATCCCTTCAATATGCAAAGGTCAGCCACCAATGAAAGGATGTGTCTCACATTATAATCAACCTCCTTTGAAATATAAATATTACTTACAAACAATTGAAATCACCTCCAATAAATAAATAGCCACTGGCTATATTTCATTTATTGCTTTGTCATTGCTAGAAGTATGAAGCCCGTAGCTATTCATGAACACTCCCTCTTATCTAGGGAGGAATACTTCTAAATATCCAAGTTCATGGAGTCTCTCAACATGACACTCACAATGGATACACCCATATGTGGAAAAGAGCTCATCACAAATTCACTCAACGTGATATCATCCATCATGGCTACTCCCATGTATGGAAAATAACATGTGCACAAATTCCCATCACGGAGTCACTCAATGTGATGTCGTTATCTCAACATGATGTCCACCATGGCTACTCCCAGAGGGTGGATAAAAACAAGTACAAAGAAATCATCATAAAGTCTCTCAATGTGATGTTGTCATGGAGTCTCTCAACATGACATCCACCATAGCCACTCCTAGAGGGTGGAAACAAGGGCTTTCACCTCAAATTTCTCTCTCACAAAGAAAGATTCATTAACAAGGTCTTACACCTCAAATTCCTCTGTCTTAGAGGAAAATGCATTAACAAGGGCTTACACCTCAAATTCCTCTGTCTCAGAGGAAAATGCATTAACAAGGGCTTACACCTCAAATTCCTCTATCTTAGAGGAAAATGCATTAACAAGGGCTTACACCTCAAATTCCTCCATCTCAGAGGAAAATGCATTAACAAGGGCTTACACCTCAAATTCCTTTGTCTTAGAGGAAAATGCATTAACAAGGGCTTACAACTCAAATTCCTCCATCTCAAAGGAAAATGCATTACATAAAACTTCATGATGATGTAACTCCCTCTTAAGCTCCAAGTACTTGCATCAACCTTTTGACCTCCTTGTCTAAGATTTCCTACAATGCTTGCCTTTAGAGAAATGGTTTCCAGTGCACACCTATGGTACTGTAGAGAGTTCAAGATTGTCCTCCTCAACCTCATCCCAGATCACTCTATTCAAAATAGGTTTGTGGAGCTACCAATGTCAAATCTAGATGACTATCTTGTGCAATTCTAATCTCAACAACTGAAGAGGTCTTCCAAGGACTTCAACTTCGGCCTTGCAACACTGCAACCTTCACTTAATCTTAGTGAGTCAAATAATTTCCTCTTGATCCCTAGCTCAGAGGTTGCAAAGAATTCCTTTGGAAGTGAAATCCCTCCATTGATAGAATCTCAATACTTTTCTCAGACATTCTCTCAACTTGAGCCTTAAATCCTCATATTTTAACTCCCTCCTTGAAGTAACTAATCACAATGACAACCTGAATAGGTTCTTCATCTTTGAGAGATGTCTCCAGCCACCAACTTAGTCCCATGGATGCAAGCTAAGACTCCAAGCTTGATCATTTCTTCAGTCGACATGACTTCCTCATAGGATGTCTTAAGCTCTTCCTCTCTGTGCAATCTCTCATCACCCTCTTGCTCCTCAATCCATCTTGGAAGCATTTTAGAGAGAGAATACTAAGCATTTAAACTACCCCAAAGAAATATCAATGCTATAAGCATACAATATTCGCTATCCTAATGTTATAGCATGAATTAATAATTACATAAAAAAATTATTCAAGGTACAAGTATAAGATACTTATCTCTTTATGTTGGTACACCATTGAGATAGACCTATAGTTGTGCCTCATCTTTGCCACCTTCACTTGATCTCAGCCTCACAGAAAGTGGGAATATGAATCCACCTTTTAGTAGAGATTGAAGACTCCATTTAAATCTTGAGATCACATTATGAATCAACACACCCACACTCATGTGATGAAAGAGTTTAAGTAATCAAAAGAGTTAAAATAACTCAACACAATTTCCTTCCACACATCCAAAGAAAAAAATACGGCATAGGAGAAATGCCATGAAGTGTTAAGCCACCCTTAATCAATGAATCAACAAATTCCACAAGAGTCGACCTCCTTCCATCACCACAACAACCACTTTGAACATTTAAATCCCTGTATTGAATAGGCCTATGGCTTCAATCATTACTTCCAGATAGAATTTATGTTTAACCGAATTTTCTTAGATCTTTTCCTAGACCCGCTCTGATACCATGTGATTTTTTAAGATCAGATTTGCAATAAACATAAATTAAACAATGAACACAATAACATAGTAATATACCCTAGGAAAACCCTCCTCGAGGGAGAAAAACCCACCCACAAATATATCTCTTATATATTGATGAAAGAACAAAAGTCTGCTTTACAACAGGGCCAAACACTAGGCCAACCTAAGCAATTCATATAACATCTCTCTTAGATGCAAGATATACAAAATATAGATGAGTTCTTCTTTATATGGATCTACTCTTAGCAATAACATAATTTTCTATAGATATCCTCGATATCAATCTGTATTGGACAAAAATATAATCTGCTACAAATAATAAAACTCTTCCTTGAGTGCAAACTTGACTTCAAAAAATAATAAAGTTGATCTTCTCTTATATCGATCTCCTAGAAACAAATGGTCAATCTACTATATGTGTGAATTGCTCTTGAATAATAAACACAATCTCATTGAATGGTAACTTCTATCTACAATATAAAACTCTTGTTGTAGGAATTCGCACCTTGCTTGAATGAATAGAATTGTATATATGAAAGAATAACTAATGCCTCCTTAAATACAATTTGAAAGGGAGATCTTCTAAAAAACACATCCCTTCAATATGCAAAGGTCAACCACCAATGAAATGATGTTTCTCACTCTATAGTCAGCCTCCTTTGAAATATAAATATTACTTACAAACAAATGAAATCACCTCCAATAAATAAATAGCTGCTGACTATATTTAATTTATTGCTTTGTCATTGTTGGAAGTATGAAGCCTGTAACTATACATCAACACAAGAAACATAGTGAAACCCTTTGTGGGAATTCGTAGAGGCCCAAAGAAAGTCCCGAAGCATCTTTTCAAGCTTGGCATAGGTAGCTTTCAAAGGGCCCAAGAAGAGGAGTAGTAGACATGTGTGGCCGCTAAAATCTTGGAGTACACTTGGAATTTCCCTACAATAGAAAGGGGCTTGGTAATCCAATAGGACAAATTTTTCTCAATCCTAGAGAGGACAACTTGCCACAACTTAGCCGGAGAAGCATGCAAGACAAAGGGAATGTCCAAAAATTGAAATATTTCCCTTCACTTGATCCATTTCCAACCATACTGTTTAAGCCAACGAGGATTGGGCAATATAGATTGTTTGTAGCACAACGTTTTATGCCATTGTCTGGTGGAACCAAACACAAGAAAAAAAATGTTAAGACATTCAAGAGTCACCTTAATATTATTCTCTTCCTCTAGAAGAGTGAGGAAATAATCATCAACAAAATGGCCATTAACAAGTTGAGCGTGGGAGTTAGGCAAAGTAATTCCTTTGACATGCTATTGAGAAACTGCATTGGCCAAGAGATAGCCAAATCCTTCAGCAACAAGCACGTAAAGAGGAGCAAGCAAGAATCCTTGATGAATAGAGCGGAAAAGCCCAAAGGTAAGAGATTGGTGACCATTAATGGTGATATAAGTAGAGGTGTCTGAGAAGAGCATTTGGATAACATGAATGAAATTAGGCCCAAACCCTAAGTATTTCAATATGGCTAGAATAAAAGGTCATTTGATGTGGTCATAAGCTTTAGCAAAGTCTATTTTGAGAAAAATAGCTTTCTGGTCGAAACAAATGGCCCACTCCATGTCTTCCCACACAACAATGATATTGTCCAGGACAAATCTAGGCTTGATAAACCTAGTTTGCTCCGAGTGCACAATCTAAGGAAAAATATGGAAGATCTTCAGAGCTAGAGCTTTGGAAATGATTTTGTAAGAAACATTAAGGAGTGTGATAGGCTGCCAGTTACAAATATCCTCAAGATCTTTAGACTTAGGTATGAATTTAATATTTCCTTTGTTTATTAAATTACATAGGGATTTGGAATGAAATGCCTCAAGATAGACTTTATGCAAGTTGTGCCCAACATAGTCCAAAAGGGCCCTGTAAAATTCATAAGGAAACCATCAATCTTTAGGGCCTTGTCATCAACCATGGAATGAACAACTTCCTTTAAGTCTTCAACTATGATTGGTTGCTCACAAAAGGATTTCTGGGCTAAAGATAGCCTATTTGGCACAACAACAAGACAATACTAAAGGGCTTGATGTCACTCGGGCCTAAACTCCTGAGCAGTGAAAAATTATTCATAATGTCTAACAAAGGCCTGGAGAATGCCAAGTAGCTCAGATTGTGTTACTTGATTTTTAGCTTTCAGCTAAAATCACGTAACTCAACGTTTGCTCTTTTTGTGTGGTTTAAAAATTTAAAAGATAAACCATAAAACTGCTAGTTCAATATGCATGAAAGAGTGACTGTCAAATGAGGTAGATTACATTTTGTCATTTCGATGTTGCAATTACAAAAAATGAGGAAAAGAATCATAGATATACAAGTGTAGTTTGTATTGATAATCTTGAAATGTACATGTCCCTCGCAAGCCAAGGGACTAACTCTCTTGTTCAATGAAAATATGAAGCAATTCATACATGAATAAGTAAAGTAAACAAAGAATTTTCATATAAGAATGGAACCAGTCATTGCCTAAGAATGACTGGTTAAGGGTTTCGTTGCTCCTCTCTGCTACTGCCCCAAGCTACTTGTGTCCTCCCTAGCTCTATAATGCTCCTATCCCCTGCATCTGAAAAAGAAATGATATTAGAGCGAGGCTCTAAGCAATGAAAGATTCAATCCTTACATACACACCTACCTATGCATGTATAAACTGATCCATAAGTGCATCAAATAAGCATGAAAACCTTGGATGTCTTGGAAAACAAAGAGGTCATCAAACACATCCAGCATATGCATTTATTTTCTAACTATTTGCTTCATGTGCAAATTGAGGACAAGTTTGGTTACTATTTCAATTTAGATCAAATACAACATGTGGGGTAAATGTGGCTCCCACAAGGGTAGAGCTCAGCATGCTTTGAAAGAAAAAGGAAATTGAGTTACAACTTGATCAAAGATTTATCTATTATCAATGCATTAAATCAATATGGAATCACACCAGTTGATCAAATTTCATTATCAGATTCAAAAGATGCAACATATTGTGTTGATATGTCCTTCAATCTTCTTAAGAAGATCCATGATCTATTTATAAAGGAAGTGACTTCATAGATGCATCAAGTTCAATTATACGTCTTTTAAACAATGAGGAAGGATTTCAAGTTGTTTTCAAGCCCCTCCCATCATAACCCTATTGGGTAGTCACACATCACATAGGAAGGTGAGTTGTTAGGTCACCCACATATGTGATATGTAGTTGTCCAATAAAGTTAAAATGAGGATACTATGTTTGTTCATTACACATAAAAAAATAAGAGAAATGGTTGAATCAAGGTCATGATACAAGTACAAGGACAACACCTTTGCAAGAGCTACAAAAGGCAAAGGGGATTGATATTATTCATTCCTGGGTGTACTTGTGAAAATGAATGTAATAGGTAAAGGTCATTTTCATTGATAAGCACAACCAACAATGCATGTTATAATGGTCTCATGAAGGACAACAGTGGTAAATGTATACTACATGACAGTAGACGTAGCTACTATATTAAAAAAAATGGAGCAAATGAGCCATCCAATGAGGAGTATAGTCAACTAACAACAAACATCAGCTGCATATATATCAAGGAACTTACAAGTTGAAAAGTATGGGGAATTATTCAAAACAAATCATATTTTTTTTCACGACAACTAAACATGAGCATCGATTTTGTTGCCCTCATAAGTGAGATGAATGAAAGTTATATGTTTTCTTTTAAATTGAGAACATGATAGGGTTGACATCATTCCTAGAATTTCAAATAGGACAACAACAACAAGAAATTTTGAAGTTTTACAAGGCTCCATTCAAGGCCTTCTCAATCAAACATTAGACAAACAAGCTTGCAGATAACATTCAATGCATGATTGTTTAACAAAAGGCAAAGAAATTAAAGAAACATCAACTCTAGTTGACACAAATAATATGCCTATTCAAAACATGTTATTACAAGAGGTTTATGATAGAAATGGAACCCTCATATGATGTGATCGATATACAATTTCTATGCTTATAACCTTTCATGCAGGGGTTTTGGTCATCGTGATTGATCCAACATGAATCATGACTGCATAAAAGAAACGACAAGTTACAAATGACAATTAAGCAGTCATGATTTAGGAGAGGTCTCATTTTGGAAGCCAAGGCCATAGTACAAGTGTATATGAACAACAACTATGAGGTTATGCTACAAGACAACCATGCAGGTGAATGCAGGACAACAAGCATTACAATGGTACAAGTGCATATGAACAACAATCAACAATCATGCAACAAGTAGTGAAGGAATCAAAGCATAGTTGCATTTTTACCTTTTCATACCATTGATCATCCATTCCAACAATAGGCTATAATAGTGAAGGCATATACTTGTACAAGGGTGTTTTAATGAAGATATTCAACATAAAAACCATTATAAATCATGGTGTTGCAAGGGTATGGTCAAGTTGATAAGAAGGCAGTCAATTGAAATAACAACCACCATGCCACAACAAGCAATCACTACATAATGGTGATAAAGGAAGAAGTTGTTTCTTAATGCACATATCAAGTACTATAGTAAGAAGAGACACTGGCAATCAAGAGGAGATTCCAAGAAAGACATAACAACATGATTGTAATCCTTCTAAAAGAAAGCAACCACTTCATGAATGTCAAGAACAATGTAGGTATGGAATAGTCATACATTTTCTATTTTTTCCATCTTTCAAATACATTTTACTATGAATCTTTTTCTGCTGAGACACATTGAAATATTTTAAGCTATGGATATTAAGTGAAAATCATTACTATGGAGAATAAAACATGGCATCATAGTAGCAAGAATTTAAAGTGGTAAAGCATATAATATTTGATGCTTTTATCTCATGATATGATACTCAAATTATGTAATGATGAGTACATAAAAGCCTTGCAAGGGCAGGTCTATGGTCATGCAAGTTAGTGAAAATAGTAGTGTCATGGAAGAATGGAAAAGATGCAAGAATTGTGAGCTTATACTTGTGTTGTGCAATGGCATTGAATTACTTAGAAAACCATTTTATTTTTATTTTTCTCACCTGGGTAGCATCATCTGATGGAACAGAGACATAAATAACCAGTAGGCAGTCATAATTACAAACTACACAAAGCTCCTAGGTAAAGGTTTGTGCTTAAGTAAAGAAAGAATGGTGTTCAAGTGAAGAATGATAAAAGCCCATGGTAAGCACATTACCAAATGAACAAAGCAAGCTTTTGTTTCAACTGGTGACCCTCCCATGTAGTATAGTTCTTATTATAACCTTACATGGTTTTATAATACAAAATGAAGCCACATTGCTATTTTCTACAGGAAAGTGAAGTAAACTTGCAAAATCATCTTCTTCTTTTTTCTGCAACAAATATGAGCTTTTCATGAAAATCAATGAACCCACTTGGATTCTTTACAAATAGTTGCAAATTCATAAGAATACATGCTATAGGAAACCCAAATGGGGGTTTCTTTTGCAATCATAGAGAAATAAAGAAGAATTTGTGAATACAAGAAAATCCAGTTGCATAATGAAGGTCGAGCCCGCAACAGTTTCTTTCTTTTCCTACATTCCAAGTAACTTATTTGGGTTGTTACAGATTTGTTAATACAAAGGAGGAAATCAAAAGAATACATGAGGGTTTTCAGGAAATGAACATAAAAGACCCTTTTTCCTATTTAGAGCCGCAACCAATGAGCCATTATTCTTTTGAAAACAACAGAAAAAGCACCAAGTTTATTCGAAGCTACAGATAATGAAGTATTTCAAATGCTATCATAGGAGTTTAAACAAAATGAAATACATTTAAAAGCTTTTATTTGAGCTCTTCTTGCTCATAATGGAGGAAAATGTCAATGCAAGGTCAGCTAGGAGCTTACCTGAGCTTGAGCATTCTAACATGTGGAGTTTTTCCACTCAAAATTTCCTATCAAGCTTCATACAAGCTTCTCATGGAGGCTATCAAGAAGACAATTCCAATAACCAACAAGAAATGGAATATAAAATGGTCAGGTGAATGCTACAGGTCACAACCTAAAGTAAATGAAGGAGCTCCAAAGAAGGAATAAGATGCAGATTTACATCAAAAAATTCTTTTACCTATGTTTCCATTGTGTTTTCCTCAATGAATCACCAAAAAACCAGTCAACAAAACATTTTCCAGTGATGCCCTTGAAACCCCATGGTGGTAGAGCCTTGCTTCACATTTTCAATGACCAAATGATGCTGTTTTTTTCATCATTTTGGCGTTTTGTTATTTAGGATTTGAACTCCTTTGGGTGTCAATGGGATTTTTATCCCATGTTTTTTAAAATCAAACACATGGTAAATGTGATGGGGGGCCAAAAAATATGTGTGCTTTCACTCAGGTATTTTATGCCTTGGGGTTTTTCCCATTTTTTCAAACTTTTCTAAGTCATCAATTTGCAATATGGAGTGTACCATGACCTATATGATATGCCTTGTGTTTGCTCAACATCATGTGACTTGGAATATTCTTTCCAAGGAACTTGGAGGTCTTGGAGGTCAGCTATATTGGCCAAGTGTTTTTTGACTACAATGTGTTTGCAAAACAATGTGTATGACCATGTGTGCTTAAAATGTAGAATATGGTAAATTGATAGTCAAGTGCCTTAGAAGCTTTTGAAAGCTTTTAACCATAACATTATATGTTGCATTTTTTCCAGATTTTGAGGATGTCATATGAGTGATTTGAAAATCACTTTTAGTTGCTTTTAATAAATATTAATGGTGGGCCCCTTTGTCTTATGTTTAGTTGTAAAGTGACTTGTTAAGTGATGTTTTATAAATCACTTAACAAGGTCATTATCTTTAATGTTTTAAAAGCCATGTGCTTTCAAAAAACACACATATTGCATGATGGAGAATATGGTCAAGTCTTGAATGAGGACCAATGATGACCTGCAAAAGTGTGAGATGTATGGGATGATGTTTTGACTATTTTTGGTGGAAGGGAGGCTAGTTGGAGGCATTTTTGTCACACTTTTGGGGTGACTATTGACTTGGCCTTTTCTTCCTTCATGTGGAGGACATTTTAGAAAGTTCTAGAAGGCTCTTTTGGGGCCTTTTCTATTTTATCTGACCAAAATCTTCTAGAAACACTTGTGTGAGAGGTTTTGGTGGGTTTTGGCTTAAGTATGTTCATTTTGGAATATTGGAGGGAGTTCTTTCTTTTCCAGTAGGGGGATAGCTTTACTTTCTTGGAGTTATTTTCATGGAGTTGTATTGTAACTCAGATAGACCTATTATAAAGTAAGCACTTTGAATTAATAGGTTGAAGCATTTTTATCTTCTCTCTTCATGTTTTATGTTATGCCATTAATGGTTGATCTGTCTATTTTGTGAAAAGTCATCTATCCTTGCAAACTTGTCCCATGTTTTCTTGCATCCATTTGACAGAAAATGTATGTTTATAGGTTATAAGCTATGTTGTTTAGTGGTGTTATTAATTGTGAAATCTATTTTCCTTTTGAAAACACTACAGACCTCCTTATAAATTATTGATGTGAACTGCATTGGAAAGGGAGTTGTGTGAGTTAGCTTTGAGATATTAATTTGAATGTGTAAGGATATTAGCAGGTTTGGGTTGTTTTGGTGTATCACCTTAGTTTCTTTCTAGCATTAGGTTTATTTTATGAAAATTCCTACCCCTACCTCAAAATTTTAATAGTCAAGTGACATCAAATGGGGAAGTTGACCCATAATCTGGAGGTCTTCTTTCAAACAGGTTACCCACAACCTAAAAGTAGTCCCATGTTAGTCCAAATATGCTAAGTTCACTCAAGGCTTAGCAAATAGGGTGAAAATTTGGGGAGTTGATGGAATTTGGGTGCTCTCTAAGCTACCTGACATTCTCTAGGCCTTTGTTTGACATTATGAACAAGTTTTCACTACTTAGGAGTTTGCGCTTGAGTGATAGCAAGCCCTTCAATATTTTCTTGTTGTTGTTCCAAATAGGCTATCTTTAGCCCAAAAATCCTTTTGTGAGAAACTAATCATATTTGAAGACTTAAAGGAAGTCGTTCATTCCATGGTTGATGACAAGGCTCCAAAGATTGATGGTTTCCCTTATGAATTTTATGCCCTTTGGGATTGTGTTGGGCACGACTTGCATAAAGTCTATCTTGAGGCTTTTCATTCCAAATCCCTAGGTAATTTAATAAATAAAGGAAATATTAAATTCATACGTAAGTCTAGAGATCTTGAGAATATCTGTAACTAGTGGGCTATCACGCTCCTTAATGTTTCTTACAAAATCATCACCAAAGCTCTAGGTCAGAAGATCTACCATCTTTTTCCTTAGATTGTGCACTAGAGCCTCTTTCCCCTTCGTTGAAGGGTTTGAAACATTTTTTTGTTGGCTTAGGGGCTTTGGAAGCCAACCCAAAGCCACTGGACTTATTTTTATGGTTTGTAACCATGTTCTATTTTTCATCAAGTTTGGCAAAAAATTATTTACACAGGACAAGGATTGCATATTCCCATGGTGGAGGAGTACAAGGCACTGCTAAAGGGAAGTCCTTGATCTTGTGGTTTGCGGGATGACACCTATAATACATGTTAAGCATATTAAAAAAGTGACCTTCTAAGTATGTTGGAGAGCTACAATTTGAATGCCAATGGGGTCCTTCAAATCTTGGGAAAGGTCCACTTCAACATAGACCCATTTCTGGGGTTGGGCTTGAAAAAAATTATCTGGCTCAATACAAATGACCCTGCCTAGAGAGGACACAATATGATTTAGCAAATTAACACAAGGAAAAGGTAAACCTAGAAACTCAATCCAGACCAAGACTCACAACTTGGTGTCATCTAAGATAGTGAAGTCCTAGGTCCATGCCTGGAAAACCAACAAAGAAAACCTGACATACTAGGGACCATGGTTCAAGATTTCCTGATCATGACTAAACTCCACAAAATGGAACAAAAAAAATACCTTGGTTAAATTTTGGACCATATCAAGGTGGACCCCATGAGTGACCCAAGCATTGTTGACCCATTCTTTAAGCACACTTTCAGGAGTCTTCGAAAAAAAATATCCAACAAGGGTATGTTGCTTAAGCCATTAACAAGCATAATCAAAATCAAGCAAAGGTAAAACCACATCAACTTGGGAGTCAAAAGACTTACCTCGTGAAACACTTTTGGAACAAATTTCTAGGGTCATTTTTTCAAAGGAGGAGCCATTGAGAAAAACTATCAAACCACAACACTAGCATGACGTGTTGGGTTAGAGGCAGTTGAAGGCATATTAAAACAAAAAAACCACAGTAAATGCGGTCGTGCACATAGGAAAAGAGAAAATTCCTATGCAAAGAGCATAGTATGATGCAAGAGGGGCCAAGGATGACCAAAGACACAAGAAAACCTTAGCAGAGCTCAATGATGTAAACTTCAACAATGCATTTCAATGTTATCTTTTTTGATGTGAGATGGTGATTTTTTTAATTTTTAAAATAAGGACAACAATACCTTAACTATAAATAGAAATGAGTGAACCAAGATTGCATATGGTAGTAACTATAATTGTTATCTATGTCTAATATCATTCTCTAGCTTTCAATGCACCTCAAACATATGTTTAATAAATTATTTTAACCAAAACTATGAACCATAAAACAAAGCCATATGTTTAATAGTTTCTAATATTATTATTTGACAATTTTCTTAAAGCGTTCAATTTATAACTATAAATACAAGCAGTTGTGTCTAATATCATTGTGTAACAGTGTAGATTTATGGATTTAATAAATGCTTAATTTATATATTAAAAAATAAAATGGATAAGAACTAGATATTTAACCTTTTATATAATTTAGTTTATTCTATCAACATTTAAAAAAAAATTGTTTAATCTCACAAGTTTTTTCTTGAATCCATCCTTCTAACTCAAAACTTTTTCTTTCTCTTTTCTTTCTATCTGTCTAATTTAAATGTCTCTCAATCTTATTTACTTTCTAAAAGTAGACATAGGTTTGTTCACATATTATAATTGGATAACAAGGAATGTTATTTTGCTCAATTGTTCAAAATTTCTATTTAATTATCTTATGAAGATTGTTTGGGTTGCATGTTGAAAAAAATTGAATCCAAAAAATCATATAAATTTGAACATAAATTAGTTTCAAGGAATACCTTGATTAGTTTTGTCATACATTACTCAAACACTAACTTGACTGTGCCTAATATAATTGTATAACCAGTTTTAAAGCTATGTAGATTTTAACAAGTCTAATTATAACCTACTAGGACTACAAGAAATAGTTGAAGCATTGCATTTGAGTTGTGCAACTATAGTGCATCTATAGTTCACACTAGATGCAAGGAATCACCTTGTTCCACCATTTCCAAGAGAGTTCAGTGGCAACGCCTATGTCATGGATTTAGTCACTTGTACTGTAATGGAAGCTCTTGACAAACAAGGCCTCCACATCATAGTAGATTGAAGATCGGGAAGACCAAGGATTATGTTACAGATGAATACATAAGATGTTATCTGAGAGCCCTAGATGCTCCTCAAAAATCCCTTCCTTCCATAAGAGAGCTCACTCTTTTCTCTAATTGTAGAAACACTCTCTTTCATGCTATAGATTTTTGGATGGGTAAGGCCTTATATCAATTCCTTTTGTATCTTTTATCCCATAGTCTACTTACTTCCTTCAAGACCCCAATGATGAGGATGGTATTCATGTTAGAATGTACATTATCACCTTCTTTCAACTAGTTTTTATGTATGTTTGGAAACTAATATTAATTGCTCTTTGTTTTTTCATCAATTATTTACTTTCAATCGCATTAATAATCTAGTTGTAGATTTGATATGTTTCTGGGTTCTTCATCTACTCATTTATTCTATGATGAGGACTTAAAATTTTTCTAACTATAATGAACAAGCAACTGATATACACATGTAAAAAGTAAACTAAAGGAATCCACATTTAACATAGTTAAATCTATGTTATATATAAAAATAGCCTTGAAATTGCTTGTAGGATAGGAAGTCTCAATCCAACCAAGGTGTGTCAGTTCATTCTCACCAATCATTGAATGCTTTGGTCATTAAACATTACAACTTAGAACAACAATTCAACTTCCAAATTTTTTCCTAAGAATTGGTTATTTGTCAAGTTTTTCAATTGATAGATGAGAAAAATAAGGTTGTTTTAAATGTAATTGTTTGGTTGGAGTTGTTACAATAATTTTTCAAAATAGTTGCAGGTGAAGATATTGTATGGAATTTGATATAGTCTAGTGTTTGTACAATATTTTTGAAGCTAGTTTTTGGTATATATTAATAATTAGATTTCTTTGGATAGTTTATTTTTAGAAGGTTTTTACAAAATAGTTAAGAAATTATGTATGTTAAATATTTTAATTGTAAGTTATAGAGATTTTTGGAGATCATAAAGGTTAATTTGGTATTTCACTATTAATTGTAATCTTTTTTTTATTGTAATTGTAAACAAAAATAATATTTTCATTCTTATTATAACTAGGGATATACAAAAGTGGCAAGAGAAAAAGTATTGCTTATACAAAAAAAACTATAGAATGGGTTAAACTACCCATCATCGAAGATAAAAGCCAAGATGAATTTCCAATATGAGAGTCTCAATTCTATTATTTACATCTCAATGATAAGTTGCCTAATTTACATAATTTTAAAGAACAATAGATTGATTCTAAATTGTACTAGAGTACAATAGATTTCTAGTGTAGGAATAATTTTCCCTGAATGTATAGTTGGTTTGTTGAACTGGTATGAGTTTGAAGAAGGTGAGTTGCATTGAGCTAATAAAGGAAAATAGAATATACACAAAATGTTGGAGAGAGGGGACAATAAAATCTTAACTTATTCTTAATATTAGTACACTTTTTTAGTTTAATAACCCAAGCTACTAATAAAAATACAATTTAAAATATATTATCCTAATCAACATTTAAAAAGAGAAAAGATAAACCAATAACCTAGAAATGAAAGACTAATCTACATGATTCATTTTCTTCCCTTTCAAGAAGTGTAACATGCCCATTGTTTTACACAGTATTTTTTCTATGTTTTACCCACAAGTGAATAGTTTATGCATCTAACCTTTAAGAGCAATAAAATTTTTCCTTTCCCTTGAATAATAAGTGCATACAAAAGAATTCCTTTCATTAATATAAGTATTGATGATACACATTTTCCATATGATATTTTCATATTTACAATTCCCATAGAGATGGATACAAGTTTACATACATAACAATCTTCTTAATATATAAAGTACAAATGGTCCAAAATATCTTCCTCAAATCTTGGCTGCAAAATTTGTGAGGAGAAGCACCACTCAAGCACTTTTCCACCAGCCATGGACTTACTACAGTCCCCCGCACATTTACCAAATTGGTAAGATGGCCCTACCCTTCGAAAAAGAGATTGGTTTGGTAACCTCATAACCTTAGCCTTTTTTGAGCATGGTGTTGATATCTAGAATAGAAATACAATGGATGCAACCTACATGTATGAATATCCTTGTCTAGTATGCAAACCTGGATCATAGTGAATTGACAGTGTAAACAGTGGCTACTTACACTAATTTGGCCAAAGTATTCATCGCCTAGATTTAGAGTGAACATCACATGATCACCCACCTTCCTAGCTCGATTTGGTTTTATGACCAACCATACTCTATATCTAGGTTACCCCCTTTCCCATGGATTAGAAAAATCCTAGGAATAACCCTCTTAAGAACCTATAAAAAAATAATTTTACCACCAAAGTGATTCTATCAACTTCTTACTTTATGCTACATACATTTAGTATAGACATCCTATATATAATGATGATAACTATGTACAGTATAAATACATTGCATTCATACAAACTCCCATATATAGGGTACATACAAATATAACCAATAAAAAAGGTTCTACAACATAATGAGGAACCAAGAAACATGCAATCATGTACAAACATCACAACATATTCAAAAGCATTCTTTTCTAAAATAGTAAACAAAACTATTTAACCTTTCCAACATAAATGACAAAGGTATAGAAACTAGTATGCCTATTTAATGCTCCAAGTGATTTAACTCCCTTCCTAGCTATATTCCTCAAGCTCTCTTGATACTTCCTCTGATCTCAACTTAATTCCCTCAAGTACAAATTCTCACTAATTCTCTCAACAATCTCAATGCAAAATAATAGTACAAGTCTCAAGCTCTCAACTCACTAGCTCAAAAACCACAACAGAATAACAACAAGATAATTAGATTGAAAAAGTGTAGCAATTGGTAGAATGAGCACCTCTATTATACTAAATTTTGAGCAATCAAAGGCTACAAATATTTTTTTCACCTTTCTATCCTTATGCAACAACTCATCAAACTAACTTATAGGGGTGATCTCACAATACTGACCTTTACAATTTTTAGGAGATCATGATTTTTGTTGAAATCAAATATTTTTAGAAATATAATGATTTAAGCCCCAAAAATTTCCTTTTAAAGGATTCCAATTGAAGAGGGTTTGATCAAACCACCTTATATCAAACCTCCTTGGATAGAACCCTACTAGTTTTAAACCATAGCTATAATGTAGTCTCCTTTACACCTATCAAAATGCTAATAAAAAACCACTTTTGATTTACCTTTTAGGGGATCATATGAATTCATTTAAAAATTATTTTTTTTAAGTATGTACTCCTTATTATAAGCTTCCCAAAAAGTATAATTTTAAATAAATTTAATTTTATTATTATATCTATTTTTTTATTTCTTGTGAATATAGGCTTTTCACTGAAAATCAAGCTCTCTATTTTGCACATGTGGAAAAATAGTAGATTATCATTTTTTTTTTTGAAAAATATAAGTGCACTAGATATTGAATTCTATGATCCAACAAAAATAATAATTTAATTTCAATAAATGCAAAGAAATTTATGTTGCATACAGTCTTCCTATGTTTGAATTGTAATTGGTTTGAATTTCAAACTTGGTTGAGGAAAAAATATTCAATATAACACTATGAAACCAAATAAAAGTGCTTGATATCATAGTAACAAATCTAAATTTGAAAAAAATTAGAATCTTATCCTTCATGGAAAAAAATTTATGTTGTATACGGTGAGCATCACTCCTTAAAAATGGTGTTTACTGGAAAAACTAGTTTTCAAAGGAGATGGAAAAAGAAGTGCAATTTTATTCCAATTTTATTTTTTTAAATATATATTTATAATCTACTAAAAATATGTCACAAATTACTAGTTTGCATCATCTTCAAATTTCTCATGGTTTAACCGCTATAGGTGCCTGAAAGTGAAGATTTAGTTAGAAAAAATTAGTTCAGTGTCTAGTTTGGCCAAAAATTGTGAACTAGTATTGTGGGATCACCCATAGGTTTGCAACACATAACAATCCTCTCCATATAAATGGCTGAGTTGACTTGTTAAAAGGGACAACAAGACTCTTTTATTGAGTCAAATGAACATCAAGCTCAAAAACAAGTTTCCTTAATCGAATTCCTTCTCTTGCTTCTGCCAAGTTTACTCTTAACTAAGTATCAAGGCTAAAATATTGATTCATCAAGCTTATGCACAACTCACAGACTTCTTATACATTACATTCTATTCTAAGTTGGTGCTACATTTCATATATGGGTTCCTTATGAGAAAGTGCAGGTTTGACTTCTTCCTCAATGCTTAAAAACTGTATTTACTTTCTGTTACAAAGTTTACACAATAGCCTTTCATTCCTACATGCCTCTTAAATCTATTGACTTGGTCTAATGTTGATATGCGTAGGTTAATAAGCAACGCTAAGGCTGCACCTTATTCATGCACCCAAATTTCATTTAACGCTTAACCATTATTAATGATAGCATTATATGTTGTGCTTTATGAATATCACAAGTGTTTTCAACTTATATTATATATGTATATATATCCATCAATATATACACACACATATATAAATATATATTTATATATACTCATTTCATAAAGTTTATCAAATACATTAATTGTCAATTATCAAACATATATAAACATATAAAGAATAACATTACTTATATATATGTATATAGACATGATTATATATTAATATATATGTCACTATATTACTTTATACATACATATATATATATATATATATATACATATACATATTATCATTTCAATATCTTTATAAAAACACTCATACTCATAACCATTGATTGACATGTATACATGAAATTTATACACACACACACACATATATATGTGTCACCTTAGTTCAATCGATATTCCCATGCATATGGGTAATCAATCCATGAGCATATGTAAGTATGTCTACCTATGTATACTCATGTACGTATTCACTCACATGTATTAGTCTACTGTAGACACATACATATATACATACATATATACATTTTATGTATATATCTCATTGATATAACAATAAACACACAAGTAAGGACTTTCACATGACATCAAGACTTAATCACATTCCTCAAACACAACATTCACATCTAAACCAAAGATTATTTAGCTTTTCCCAAAATTGACATGACTCGACATAGACCAACTAGGGTGTGAGTGTATGAATGCTCGGTTAGGCTCATTAAGGGTTACTAGACCAAGTTTTTCTCTTGAGTGACACTTCCTCTCTCTTCTAGAGGTTCAAACTTGTTCTTGCACTCAACTTAGCACATTATAACAATAGTTAGCCAATCACAACATAATCATATGCATCATGCATTTCATAACTAGAATCATTATAAAATATCAAATTACACCAATCAATCATTCATCATATTTCCATACAAGATTCATAAAATACATTTATATAAAGATTCACGAACTCATTAATATGAAGATTCATAAAACACATTCATATAAAGATCTATAAATTAATTCATATATTCAAGCAATTTAACCAAACAAGGTAATAGTAAATAGCTAGTATCACATGGGGTGTACCAAGAAGATTATCTATATGTCCTACTTAAACTAAATCTTTAAATCTATTTTATGAAATACCCTAATGATTAACAAGAACAATACATGAATGAAGATATTCTGACAATTGATAAGGCATAATCTAAATGCATTGAAAGGACAAAGAAATGATAAAGTGAAGGAACTTATTTGCTAAAAAATGTTGGTGAGTGATAACTTTAGGTTGCTTTGTGGAGGAACATAAATAATTTTTAGTATTAGGAGTCCAAGGTCCATCTACATGGATGTTAGTGTAGTCATATTGTAGTCCTTTATGAATAAACACCAATGGTTTTCTCAACTATTTTAACTCATTAAGGTTCACACAAAATCCCACTAGTCACTATTTAGTACTATGTATGGTACATCTACCCTAATGTCAAATAATTTTGACCTCAATTTTCTCAACAAGTTATTAGTGCCGCTAACCCCCTACCAAATATTATAAATACTAATTATTATATAAAATGAAAATACCATATTTTCCCTTATCAACCTCAAATTGTTGTTGCAAAGTCATTAAAGCGAACATATCATACACCTAAATTTGTATTTTATTTCTTTAAAAGCCTTTTGTTGTCTTTACCCCATTTAAAACATCTTCCAACCCTTGTAATATCATTAAAAGGTATTGCTATGAAAGAGAAATCCTTCACAAGCTTCCTCAAGTATTATATTGCTCCTACAAAGCTCCTGGTTTTGGCCAATTCACTATGACCTTAATCTTTGTTGGGTCTATCCTCAAGTATTATATTGCTCCTACAAAGCTCCTGGTTTTGGCCAATTCACTTGGTCTAATGTTGATATGCGTAGGTTAATAAGCAACGCTAAGGCTGCACCTTATTCATGCACCCAAATTTCATTTAACGCTTAACCATTATTAATGATAGCATTATATGTTGTGCTTTATGAATATCACAAGTGTTTTCAACTTATATTATATATGTATATATATCCATCAATATATACACACACATATATAAATATATATTTATATATACTCATTTCATAAAGTTTATCAAATACATTAATTATCAATTATCAAACATATATAAACATATAAAGAATAACATTACTTATATATATATATATATGTGTGTGTGTGTGTGTATAGACATGATTATATATAAATATATATGTCACTATATTACTTTATACATATATATATATACATATACATATTATCATTTCAATATCTTTATAAAAACACTCATACTCATAACCATTGATTGACATGTATACATGAAATTTATACACACACACACACATATATATGCGTCACCTTAGTTCCATCGATATTCCCATGCATATGGGTAATCAATCCATGAGCATATGTAGGTATGTCTACCTATGTATACTCATGTACGTATTCACTCACATGTATTAGTCTATTGTAGACACATACATATATACATACATATATACATTTTATGTATATATCTCATTGATATAACAATAAACACACAAGTAAGGACTTTCACATGACATCAAGACTTAATCACATTCCTCAAACACAACATTCACATCTAAACCAAAGATTATTTAGCTTTTCCCAAAATTGACTTGACTCAACATAGACCAACTAGGGTGTGAGTGTATGAATGCTCGGTTAGGCTCATTAAGGGTTACTAGACCAAGTTTTTCTCTTGAGTGACACTTCCTCTCTCTTCTAGAGGTTCAAACTTGTTCTTGCACTCAACTTAGCACATTATAACAATAGTTAGCCAATCACAACATAATCATATGCATCATGCATTTCATAACTAGAATCATTATAAAATATCAAATTACATCAATCAATCATTCATCATATTTCCATACAAGATTCATAAAATACATTTATATAAAGATTCACGAACTCGTTAATATGAAGATTCATAAAACACATTCATATAAAGATCTATAAATTAATTCATATATTCAAGCAATTTAACCAAACAAGGTAATAGTAAATAGGTAGTATCACATGGGGTGTAACAAGAAGATTATCTATATGTCCTACTTAAACTAAATCTTTAAATCTATTTTATGAAATACCCTAATGATTAACAAGAACAATACATGAATGAAGATATTCTGACAATTGATAAGGCATAATCTAAATGCATTGAAAGGACAAAGAAATGATAAAGTGAAGGAACTTATTTGCTAAAAAAAGTTGGTGAGTGATAACTTTAGGTTGCTTTGTGGAGGAACATAAATAATTTTTAGTATTAGGAGTCCAAGGTCCATCTACATGGATGTTAGTGTAGTCATATTGTAGTCCTTTATGAATAAACACCAATGGTTTTCTCAACTATTTTAACTCATTAAGGTTCACACAAAATCCCACTAGTCACTATTTAGTACTATGTATGGTACATCTACCCTAATGTCAAATAATTTTGACCTCAATTTTCTCAACAAGTTATTAGTGCCGCTAACCCCCTACCAAATATTATAAATACTAATTATTATATAAAATGAAAATACCATATTTTCCCTTATCAACCTCAAATTGTTGTTGCAAAGTCATTAAAGCGAACATATCATACACCTAAATTTGTATTTTATTTCTTTAAAAGCCTTTTGTTGTCTTTACCCCATTTAAAACATCTTCCAACCCTTGTAATATCATTAAAAGGTATTGCTATGAAAGAGAAATCCTTCACAAGCTTCCTCAAGTATTATATTGCTCCTACAAAGCTCCTGGTTTTGGCCAATTCACTATGACCTTAATCTTTGTTGGGTCTATCCTTATTTCCCTATTAACAACTGCATATCATAGACAAAAAAGTGATTATTTTGAAAATTTATGTGTTAATAGCTATAATTCTTTCATGTATAGGTTTTTGGTAAAATAGACCAAAACCAATGATTTTTTATAGGCCTCTCATAGATCTTTTGTACTAACAAATACAAAAAGGCTAGAAAATGATGCAATGGTGTTCTTATTCCAACCCTTATCTAACAAATCCAAAAGATTGAGGGATGCAAAGTTGAAAGGATCATTCAATTTTGATGAACATCATAACATAGGCTACAATAAAGAATACATTTTTCATAATTTATTTTTGCATTTTTTGTAAGCAATTGAGGTCACCACAATCTTATATTGATCAAAATGCAAGTACAAAATTGTCCCCCTAGTATTTGACAAACAACACAACCTTGTTTTATTTGAAAAGACTATATTAACAAAAAAACAATTTTTTTATTGGAAAAAACTTTAAAATTTAAATATATTTTTTTTACACCTAAGACGTGTCCCTATTTGAGCTTTTGGAGCTCTTTGTCAATCAACAGTTTATAAGTACTGAGAGGGCCTAGTTGACAGTGTGGTAAAATGCAGACATAGATTGTTTAAAGCAGGCAGATCGAATCATTCCTCACGTTCATCACCGTTGGTCTGTAACTCCTTGTCAATGCTGCTCTTCACTTAAGAGTTTGAATGTATACCAATCCTTCATCACCATTGGTCTGTGACTCCTCGTCACCGCTGGTTTTCGCTTAAGAGGTTGAATGTAAACCGATCATGTTTAATGTTTATAACGAAAGTTAAGGGATTAAGGAACAAATTAAACCGCTTCTCCACTGAATGAACTTGCACCTGTTTGAATGTATCTGATCCATTCATTTTGAAAGTGAGAATTTAATGCTGCATATTTGTTTTAGGTCATGGCCAGACAAACTCTTCATATCACAGTGAAGTCGTGGAGAAATCTGTCCTTTCTCAGTTTTCTCAGCCTAGGCGACTACCCAAAACCACAATGAGAACTCCTAATCTTCTGTATGCTAATGTTAACGACAATGGAAGTGTTGATTTGGGGGTGACGAGGGTTGTAGAGATTCAGTTTCTCTACCTATTTAATGTTATATGTGTTTTCAATGATTTAATTTTGTATAGGGTATCTATCTATGACAGGTCTCGCTAAGCCGCCCAGCCATGGATCTCAGGTCCGCGTGGCCTAGTAGGTAAGATACTATTTTTTGCTTAGTGGGTCTAAATTATCTTTTTTGAACTTTATGAATTTCATTTGCACGGAAATGTACACACAAAAGGATTCAATATGGGGTAATGTATGCCATAGTTTAACAAAAATATTATGATATACCTTGTGTCATAACCGATTTGGTCATCAGCGCAAAATTCTGACTGACTCCACAACCTTTGCTACCATTCTTCCTTCTTGTGGAAAAAATAGGGCTTTGGAACATGATACGGATGTCCATCAATGCATAAAGGATAGAGGAATTTTGTCAGATGTTGTAATTGCAACTGCCCTGGTAGACATATATGCAAAATGTGGAAGCACAAACAAGGCACATGAAGTGTTTGACATGGTGCCTCAAAGAGATATGGTCTCATGGAGTGCAATGATTGCAGGATATCCACAAAATAGATTTGTTAAAAAGGCTTTAGAATTTTTCAAGCAAATGCAATTGCCAGTTTTAAAGCCAAATTCCCCAACCTTTGCTAGCATACTCCCCGCACATGCCAAAATGAGATCTTTGGAACAATATGGACATCCATCTAAGAATAAAGGATAGAGGAACATTATCAAATACTGTAGTTGCAACTGCCATAGTAGACATTCATGCAAAAAGTGGAAGCATTAACAAGGCACATGAACTGTTTGATAGAATACCTGAAAAAGTTGTCATCTCATGGACTGCAATGATTGCAGGATATGTACAAAATGGATTTGTTGAAAAGGATTTAGAAACTTGCAAGCAAATGCGATTGGAAGGTGTAAAGCCAAATTCCACAACCTTCGCCTGTATCCTGCCTGCCTATGCCAAAATGGGACCTTGGAATAGGGTATGGACATCCATCAAAGAGATGAAACAATATCATTTATCACCAGGCGGCCGAGTGGGCAACAGCGGCCAGGGAAGCTTTTGTCTATTTATGTGTTCTATTTTTCCTTATTTTTAGCAGTTTAATTAATGTAAACCCATTCGCAGTCCAAAAAATTGGACCGTTATTTTGTCCGTCCATGGTATAGGGGTGGGCTCGAGGAGAAGATGATGTCAAAGCTCAACCAATACAGGACCTGCCCATTCTTGCATTTGAATTGAGGAGAGTATTGTCTATTTCCTCTTTCAGACAATTGGAGAAAAGCTTCTTCTTGATGGTCGATCAGTTTGGAAACACTCAAACCCTAATCACTCAGGGTGAATGGAGGGAGAAATTGTAATTTCGACTTTAGGCCCTCTAGAAGGCTATGCTTCATTCCTCTCCTCTTTTGGACAAAGTGTATGCAACTATAGCTAAAAGGATCACCATGAAATTTTATGCAGATTACAAGAATGATCTTCTATATAGGGGATGGCAGCGGCAACTCAGGTGACAAGTAGGTGATTAAAGTTTAGAAATATAGTTTATTTTCCCCATTTTATGTTGGTTCTCCAGGGAGTTGTAGTTATAGCCATAGATTGTTGATAGTTACAGTTCTAACTTTGTTACAATTACTCAGATGTGAATGGGCATGCAAATCTTCACAATCATGATCCTGATCATGGTACTTGCAAAGCCATGGCCATGAGCACAATCACAATCATAACCATAACCACAACCATGATCATGATCATGATCATGATCATGAACATCGCCATGACCTAACCATAATCATAAACAGGACTCCCTGCTAATCTTTGTTTTGCTTCTTTTCTTCAGCAAAAGAGTTTGGAGTAACGAAATTTAGAAGCCCAAAAGATCATCAGAAACCTGTTCAACAGGTTTGTTGAACTCCCCTTTTCCTTCTGTTCTTATAGCATTTGCTTAACCTGTTTCGGCTTATGGGGTTTAATGGGCGAATGCTCTTTTCTATGTATGGTATTTCTTTTTTCAAATTTACTTATTTCAAGAAGATAATTTCTCTGTTAATTTGTTTCCTTCCCAGGGATCTCATCCCTTATGTTATATCCAAACATAAAAATAAAACGGTTTTCTTGCTCTATTTTTACAGGTAATAGCAGAAATAACTGATGGAGGAGTAGGCGACAGTATGAGTGCCAGATCCTCTTAAATTGCTGGAAAACCCAATCAAGATACTTTTGAACCACTTCAAGTGATGCAAAAAATTTACTATTCTCCTTGAGAGGCCATCCCAATTCCTAGAAGCACCTACTACTCCAAAAATACTCATCAATGCCATCATAATTTCTCCAGGCTGAATGAGGAGCCTTACCCCCACAACTGGCCTCAGCTTCAGCTTTCACTCTAAGATACAATGGTTTAACAAATTTATTCAAGAAGTTTATCTTCCCCTATATAAGTAAGCAACTCTGTCTGTTCATTTGGAGCCTATTCGGTTCTAAGGCCATCTGGTGGAAAATGTAGCACAAACACTCTTGTAAAAATCTTAAATTAGTAGCCTCCCCCAAATAAGAAGATACACAGATATATAAAGAAATTCTCTGTTCTTTTATATTATGGCTCATATGTACTTTTATCTGAACATGAGGTTATCAACCTAGATATGCACACCAAGTATTAGTTTTTTAGGATCTTCTTTCTCAGAGTTCAAATGATGCTCGGATCAAACATATTACTAATGTCATTCATGGTTCGCAGTTGTAGTTGTCTATTGGTCAAGAGAAGAATAATATGCTCTCATTGATTTCGTACATTGTCTTGTTGGAAACTAAAGAAAGCACCCAACTAATCGAGTATATCCATATTTTCATTCCATTGTGTATATGGAGGCCTTTCAAGGTCCCTTAACATTCCAATGCAGTAATGACTGCTCGAACCTCAGGTAGATGCAACACACTATGATCATGTCATCCACCATTGAGAAATTAGCTTGGCTCAAATCTCCTTGTGTGAAAGTTATCTCGAATCAGAATTGAGATATGATGTCTAAGCTCTGCCTTCAAACATAACTTGAAGATAGTTTAATGTTCAATAATAACTCAAACTGGCCTTCTACCCATTGTTTAACTTGTCAAATCTGGCTCCCTCTTTACAACTCAAGTACTTGCTGTTTAGATATCAACACCGTGGCTGGTCAACAACTTTAGCTAGAAAGTATCTTATCATCCCATTTTCTCTGAAAACTTTGGAGTGGATATAATCTCAGACCAAACTAGCACATAAGAGTAGCTCATCCAATAGCCTCTGTTTTCTAGGGATATTGGAAAACCCAAAATTTTGAAGGATTTGTTGTATACGTGTGAATTTCTTAAAATGTCAAGAAAGTATCATGAAACTCTTAGGACTGGGAGTTATGACCAATTTCTCCTGAGCATGAATTGTCTAATCGGAAATTGGGTGAAGCTCTAGGATCGAAATTACTGATACAAGCCATTTAGTTGTATTCAAATAGTGATATGAACCCTTGAAAGTGATATGAAACACAACATTGTGGAGCTATGACCAATATCTCATAAGCCTGACTCTTCTAGTCAACAATTAAGTGAAGCAGTGGGATAGAAATTGGTAATATGAACTTCTAAAATGGGATTCAAAATAGTCATATAAATCATCCATCTTTCAAAGTAATATGAAACAGTTGGAACCAGGAATTCATAACGAATTTCTCATAAGCCTGAATGGTCTAATTGGCAACTATGTAAAGCAGCGGGATTGAAATTAGTCATGCGAACCATTTTCATGATTCCAATATTTTTTGAGCCTCAATAATGGCTTCTTCCCTACAATGAGTTCATTAGGGAGGCTCCAAATAGTGGAACGGAAAAATACTACATAGTTGGGCTAGGAAATTCATCTGAAAAAATTGCACTATGAACACAAAAAGTACACCATTTGTATCAACCATTCCGTTGCATCACTTTGTCATCTACCAGATTGAACTTTCAACAAGTCCACCAATACTATAATTATTAGACAAGTCCACCAATGCTATAATTATTCCTAGAACTACTGTAAGTACTAGTTTGTCTCTAAGAACAAAGCTTTCCTACGATCAAGCCCTCTTACCCTGAGTGATTAGCTTCCTTAGTCCTAAGGCACTTAAAATAAAAAAAGTGAATCTTCTTTATTAACAATGAAGTTTTCCCACGATCACTGCAGCTTTACTCTTCGATGCTTTCATATTCCATTGCAATTTCAGGCCACGCAACAATCAGTATTATTAATTTTGATGTTTACAAAGTTAAAAGGTCCATTAAATTGTTAACAGTGTAACTGCACATAAACTATAAATTAATGTAAACCAATATTATTATAAATTAGGATGTAAATAAATTAAATTCATACAATTATTATAAATTAAATTAAATTATTATTATAAGTTAGTATTTGTATAAATAAAATTATATTTACTTAAATATCAAAAAACAAAGTAAAAAAATCATTATCATAAATTAGCATTTGTATAAATTAAATAAAATTGATGGAAAAATTCATTATTATAGATATACTTAGGAATTGAATGCAACTGGCATTTGTATTATAAAAAATCATGCTTATTCAGATGATTATTATTAATTTCTATTTCTAACAATTACACAACAAACTACACACAACAAATTATAAGTATATAATATTTTATATTCTTATTATACATTTGCTTCTAATTAAATTAATAAATTTTAATATTTTGAATAATAATTTTTAAATAATTATTATAATATAAGAAAAAATTTAATCAATTATTTTCAAATTAAATATTTAGATAATTATATAAAAAAATACAAATTATGCACATAAAATAATATTTCAAGATATCTCTAGTCTACTAATTGACCTCATATTCTACAAATATATGAAAAAAAAGGACCAAATTTTTTTCTACGACCTTCCACACCTCTTCGGTGTACCCATTGCACACAAGGTGCAATTGCTAGTATAATACATTTGAGACATCTATTATTGCCTTCAATAATATTCGCTTAGTACTCTTCAACGGTTTCGTAATTTCCAAAAATTGCTAAAATCTTCTATTCCATTTCAAACACAAAAATGCATCATATTCCATGCGATGAGAGATATGCTAATTAGCTCTTCCATTTATTCTACGCGTCACCCTATTTCAGGCAAAGCTATTTTTAACTGGGTGAACCTTAAAGCAACCAGTACTACATCCTTAATGTCTGTAGCTTCATAATTAACCCCATTAGTGTGCTGGGTTGGGTCACTTACGAAAATAAAAAGGATCATTCATATCGATAAAAACCGTACCAGCTCTTCTGCGCGCTGAATTAATTTTACCTCGACTTTCGGGGTTTTTCCTGCAAGTTAAAGTAGCTTCTGTCTTGTGTCTGTGTGTATTCTCTATTTGCCTATTTCCATTGCTTTATCAAGTGGCCTTCTTGATAATGAAATGGCAATGGCGGTTACAACAGTAGGAGAGTAAGGAAACACCAGAAGGGTGAACGTAATTTCTATTTTTATGCTTCATGCGCTATTGTAATTTAAACCCTTTCATTATTATTCAGTGGCTGCTAACCCTTTATTTCTTTCACCAGTGGCGTTGGGTTATTTTTTCTAACCAAGAAGGGGCGAACCTTCAAGCATTTAGTTCTACCAGTTTCAAGCTGCTTCACCGCGAGATGCCTATTGCAATGCAAACCCTTTCATATTAAGGCAATGGCTGTTAATCGTCCATTCCTTTTACTGCTGGTGTTGGAGAAATTTTGCAGTTGAAGTTAATGTCGCTTTCCAAGGTATTCTTTTGTAGGTCCACTATTGTAATTTTATTTTTGAAGTTAAATTATTTTGTCTTACCATTGAAATTATTTTGTCTTACCATTGTTTGTTTTTTTTCAATTTTGTGAATTTTTCTCCTTAGAACGAAAACTAAATTTGTGCATAAATTTTATTTTTTAAATTTTAACAGAACCCATCATAGAAAGGGCACAATTGCAACATTTTTTCGTGTTGTTAATGCTATGGTGATACTGTAAAGGGCAGAAACTCTGATAAAGTATGACTGGCACAACCTTCATGAATTACAGGTAAGGATTTTTATGGATCTTTGCTTAGGCTATGAAGCTTGTCAGTATTTAAACAAATTCATCTACTATTCCACTCATCATTCATGCTGTGCATGTATAATTATATATATTCTCAATACATCTCATCACTGAAATGAGGATTGCATTCTATGTATGCATTTGATTTCATAATAAGTTAAAAGCACATTAATACCTGAATAAATAATATTTCTTGTAACTAGTGCGGATAATTGATGCTGATCTGGCGAATTCTTATCAAGAAGGGATTTGATTCGATGAGATCTTTGTTTTTTTAGCATGGCTATTCTTAGCTGTTTTTGTTTTAATGCAGTTTTTTTTGTTTTGTTTCTGCCAATAAAATAAAGCATGCCTTTGTCATGCGTAGTTTTAGACTGTTTTTTCTAAGTCTGTTTGCTTCCTTATCAAGGCTGCGAGTTCTGTTATATACCCAGCCTTTTATGTAATCACAAGAGAGATGCTGCAAAAAACAGAGTACTCTGTTTTGAAAACAGAGCAGGTTTTTTCTGGATTTGAATATCATTGTAAAACATTGGATGCAAATTCTGCTCAAGAGGTTTTGAATATGCACAGCATCTGATTTATCTTATAACTGTTTTTTTTCCTTTATTTATTTCTGTTGTTCTATTCATATTTAATCAGCTGGTTTGAAAGAGAGATCTGCTTCTTTTCAAAATCTACATTTGGTATCAGAGCAGGTATTTTTGTTTTGGGTTTAAGATCTAGCTGTTCGAATTTCGCCAAAGATTATCATGTCGAATTCTAACAGTTTGCCCATTCCAGAATTTGATGGTAATGAGTATGATTATTGGTGTATAAAAATGATGACATTTTTAATAGGAAAAGACTTGTGGGAGATTGTTGAATCAGGTTACCAGGAGCCAGCTGATTGGAATGCCCTCCCAGTCAATGAAAGAACAGCAAGGAAGGAAGCTAAGAAAAATAATTTTCAAGCATTGTTTCATATTCAAATAGCTCTAGACAAGAGTTTATTTCCAAGAATTGCAGGTGCAAAGACCGCTGAGGATGCCTGGAAGACTCTAAAAGAAGCTTACCAAGGCAGTGATCAGGTCCAAGTTGTTAAGTTACAGACATTGAAAAGAGAATTTGAGAATTTAAAAATGCAAGAAGGAGAAAGTGTGAGTGAGTATTGTGTCAGAGTAAAAGATGTGGTCAATAAGATGGCTACACTTGGAGAAACTGTGAACACAGAGGTTCTGATAAAAAAGGTGTTGAGATCTCTCACACCAAGATGGAATCACGTTGCCATAATAATGGAAGAAAGTAAGGATTTGACAACCCTTCAATTCGATCACCTTGTTGGATCGTTGATCTCACATGAAGAAAGATTAAAAGATTATTTTGGAGAAAGTGTTGAGAAAGCCTTTTCCTCCAAAGTACAAATCACAAAGAATGATGATGGCAGCAGTAGTAGCAAAAGCAATCAAAGCCAAGGTAAAAGTCAAAATCAGAATAATTCAAGAGGTAGAGGCAGAGGTTTTTCAAGAGGAAGAGGTGGTTCAAGAGGCAGAGGTAGAGGAAGATTTGATAAAAGGAATGTTCAATGTTACCATTGTAATAGGTATGGACATTTTGAAAGAGAATGTAGACTAAAAGAAGGTAAAAATGTTAATTATGCTCAAGAAAGTTATGAAAATCCTCCAGATAATTTATTCTTATCTTATTCTAAAGGTGAAAATACTAGTAAAGAACTAGATAAAGGATGCTGGTACCTAGATTCTGGATGCTCTAACCATATGTCAGGAAATGGGAAGTTGTTTTCAACAAAGGATGAAAGTTTCAAGTCAAAGATTCAGCTCGGTGATGATAAATCATTGATGGTTGCTGCAAAAGGAATTATGGAGGTCCACACAAAAGAAGGTATGAAGAGTGTTAATGATATTTATTACACTCCTGAGTTAAAACATAATTTGTTAAGTGTTGGACAATTATGTGAGAAGAACTATAGAGTTGTTTTTGAAAATAAGAAATGTACAATTTTTGATAAGAGTAAGGGAAACAGAGTAGTCACAGTTGTTCCTATGACGAAAAATAGGATGTTTCCATTGAGATTTGGTGAAAATAACAGCAGCCTTGCCAATATGGCATTTGAGGATACAAGTTGGCTATGGCATTTAAGGTATGGCCATTTAAACTTTCACAGTTTGAAGCTTCTGACCTCACAAGCATTAGTTGCTGGTCTGCCCAAGGTTGAAGAGCACAAGGAGGTTTGTGAAGGATGTGCAAAAGGAAAGCATGCAAGGGAAAGGTTTCCAAAAGGCACTGCATGGAGGGCCCATTACCCCCTTCAACTTGTTCATTCAGATATCTGTGGACCGATGCAAACAAAGAGTTTGGGTAAGTCATCATATTTTATCACTTTTATTGATGATTACTCACGAAAATGTTGGGTGTATTTTTTGAAGACTAAGGATGAAGCCCTTGATACATTCAAGAGGTTTAAAGCACTTGTGGAGAATGAAAAAGGGTGCAAAATCAAATGTTTAAGGACTGATCGTGGAGGAGAATTTTGTTCAAGAGCCTTTCAAAATTATTGTGATATGAATGGCATCAAGAGGCAGCTCACCACTCCATACACACCTCAACAGAATGGGGTAGCTGAAAGGAAAAACCGCACTGTGGTAGAAATGGCAAGGAGCATGTTGCAAACCAAGGGATTGAGTAACTCTTATTGGGGAGATGCAGTTGCTACAGCAGTGTATATTCTCAATCGAAGTCCCACTAGTGCACTTGAGAAGATGACTCCTTATGAAGCATGGTATGAGAAAAGGCCTAATGTTAATCATTTTAGAGTTTTTGGATGTTTAGCTTATGTTCATGTACCTGATCAGAATAGACAAAAGTTAGATGCTAAAAGTGAGTCATGTATTTTTGTTGGGTATAGTGAGGAAAGCAAAGCTTACAGGTTATATAATCCTCTCACTAATAAGATTATTGTTTCAAGAGATGTGATTTTTGATGAAGGGGGAGTTTATGGTCATCAAAAAGGCCAAATGGAGAAGTCAAAATCTGTTTTGAATGATGATATTGATCATGAGCAGCCCACTAATGTTGCTGTCCCAATTGCTATAAATCCACCAAGCAGCCCCTCATCTAATTCTTCAAGTCCATCTTCAACTCCAAGTTCTAGAAGGAAGGTAAAAAGTTTGAGTGATATTTATCAAAGGAGTGCCAATCAAGCACATGAAGAAAATCCAATAGGTGAGACAGTTAATTTTGCTTTATTTACCAAGGCTGATTTTGAACCATCATGTTTTGAAGAAGCATGTACTAATGAGGTTTGGATGCAAGCAATGCAAGAAGAGATGGATTCCATTCATAGGAATGATACTTGGGAGCTTACAGAGCTTCCACATGACAAGAAGAAGATTGGCACCAAATGGATCTACAAGACTAAGCATAACAGTGATGGAAGTGTTGAAAGGCATAAGGCAAGATTAGTTGCTAAAGGCTTCACACAGAAAATGGGATTGACTATGAAGAGACGTTTGCACCAGTTGCAAGACAAGAGACCATTAGAATGCTGATTTCATTAGCAGCTCAAAAGAATTGGAGCATACAACATATGGATGTGAAAAGTGCCTTCTTGAATGGGTACTTAGAAGAGGAAGTATATGTGGAACAGCCACAAGGTTTTCAAGTGGAAGGAAAAGAGAATCATGTCTACAAATTGAAGAAGGCTTTGTATGGCCTCAAGCAAGCACCAAGGGCATGGTATGCAAGAATTGATGGATACTTTCAGGAGAATGGCTTCAAGAGAAGTAAGAGTGAACCTACCCTTTACTACAAACAAGAAGGTAATGATATTCTTATTATAAGTTTGTATGTTGATGATTTGTTGTATATGGGTAGCAGTTCTAAGATGAAAGATGAGTTCAAAATTGCTATGATGAAAGAATTTGAAATGAAAGATCTTGGTCTCATGAAATATTTTTTAGGAATGGAGGTTTATCAATGTAAAAATGAAATTTTCATTTGCCAAACCAAATATGCAAAAGATATGTTGAAGAAGTTTGACATGGTTGATTGTAAACCATACTCCACTCCAAGTGCTCATGGAGTTGTGTTGAGTAGGAATGATGGTGCTGAATTAGTTGATGAGACTGATTACAGAAGTATTATTGGGAGTTTGATGTTTCTAACCCACACAAGACCTGATATAGCATATTCAGTTTCACTTGTTTCAAGGTATATGACAAATCCATCAGAAATACACATGAAGGCAGCTAAAAGAATTTTGAGGTATGTGAAAGGTACTCTAAATTATGGTATTCATTACTACTCTTCTAAAAGATTCAATCTTGTTGGATTTAGTGATTCAGATTGGGGAGGTAGTATGGATGATCGTAAGTCTACATCTGGAAATTGTTTCTCCTTTGGGACTGGTTTAATCACTTGGAGTTCCAAGAAGCAAAGCATGGTTGCTCTCTCATCCACAGAAGCAGAGTATGTTGCAGTTACTTCAGCAGGTACACAAGCTCTTTGGCTTAGAAAAGTTTTAGAAGAAATTGGTGAGAAACAGATTCAGCCTACAGTGATTTATTGTGACAATATAAGTGCCATCAAGTTAGCAAAAAATCCGGTTCATCATAGTAGAACAAAGCATTTTGATTTGAAGTATCACTTCATCCGCGATTTAGTACAGAAGAAGGAAGTTGAATTGAAGCACATCAGCACTAAGGATCAGTTAGCAGACATCTTCACCAAAGCAGTTGCAACAAATCAGTTTTTGTCACTTCGAGATCAGATCGTGAGCCCTCTTAGCATCAAGGGGGAGTATGCGGATAATTGATGCTGATCTGGCGAATTCTTATCAAGAAGGGATTTGATTCGATGAGATCTTTGTTTTTTTAGCATGGCTATTCTTAGCTATTTTTGTTTTAATGCAGTTTTTTTTGTTTTGTTTCTGCCAATAAAATAAAGCATGCCTTTGTCATGCGTAGTTTTAGACTGTTTTTTCTAAGTCTGTTTGCTTCCTTATCAAGGCTGCGAGTTCTGTTATATACCCAGCCTTTTATGTAATCACAAGAGAGATGCTGCAAAAAACAGAGTACTCTGTTTTGAAAACAGAGCAGGTTTTTTCTGGATTTGAATATCATTGTAAAACATTGGATGCAAATTCTGCTCAAGAGGTTTTGAATATGCACAGCATCTGATTTATCTTATAACTGTTTTTTTTCCTTTATTTATTTCTGTTGTTCTATTCATATTTAATCAGCTGGTTTGAAAGAGAGATCTGCTTCTTTTCAAAATCTACAACTAGCAGGCATTCTAAAATTTAGTTAATTTAAATTAAAATATCCTTGTAAATTTAGGCATCCCCAACTTTCCCCTTGGTTAATTCCTCACTGCTTTGTCAGTCGCCATTGACTTTTAATTCTTCTATCATTAAAGCAACTTCTTATTCTTTTAGATTATGCAGTGAGGGTTGTTGACAGTTGCCTAACCCTTACAACTAATAGGGTTACTGCTTTTTATGCAATGCTTATTAGAATACAGTTACTTGTATTCTGTATGCCTACAATTTGATTGATAAGGAGGTATTTTCCACAGTGATATTGCTATCAGGATTTAATTGTATTCAACCGTGCAGTTTTTTGAGTCAAACTCATTGACCCATGTTTCATGAGTTATGGTTCACAAGAACCCATCATTCATAATGAATGGTCCACTCAGCACCCATTGCAATTAGAGGATGTTGAATTATTACAAATTGATGTAATGCAGGGATGCTAGCTTTCTTTGTCTGTGGGAAGATAATCTCTCATATGTAGCACCCTTGTTTTTTTGAAGTAACAGACAGGTGGTTTCAGAAAAGAATATAATAATATCGAAAAGTATATTGGTACCAAATTGGACCACTCAGTCCTAACCAACCATGTGTTGATTGTTACTTATCACATGTGAGAGGATGTATCCATTTGGAAAACCAAGCTGTTTGTCACTTATGAACACAATCTTTTAAAACTTTAGACATTTGTGTCATGCCAATCCCTTGCCTTGTAACATTTGGTCTTTGAAGTACAAGAGGCAGTATAATGGCACAAAACCGTGAAGAAACATGTACTGTACAATCTATAAGCTTTGTAAAGAAGAATGCATTAAGTTTAACATATGTAGATGATCCGATCTCTATCATTCACTCTATATGAAAATAGCTCTGACAACCATTGCATTTACAGCTCTTCAACAGTTATGCATTCATACTAAATAATTCTGTCATGAAAATTGTCACAAAAATAAACTCAAGGGCAAGGAAAACAGAATAAACAAAAAATTTAAATCATCGAATGATCATTTCGGATTCAAAATATCTCCAATGTGGAGAAACAAACAAGGCTCTAATACTTTGTATTACAACAATATTATATATGAAAACAGCCAGAGATAAAACCACAGAACCAATGCCTTCATTTACCAGAATGGCAACGGATCTGTTTTAGAATGAAATAAAACACAACAAAAAGTGATTTGGCCGTGTATAGATTTCATTGAAATCATGGCAAGTGACTTACCTCAAGATTTTGCACTAGTTGTGTTGTGCTGTCAATGATGCCGATGAGAAAAATGGTTAGAGTTTGCAGGAAAAATATTACGAAACACTACCAAAGCAGAATTTAAGAAAAAAAATGAGACGAACCAAAATGAGTCTCCATACAGCTGCTGCTTCAATCTATTCATAAGAAACAAAAAGTAGATCTAAAAATATCGGGGTTTAGAGCTACTAAATTCTTGAGCTTGGGACAAGATTTTTGCAGCCTTTTAAACGAAAATATTGGTTTCGAGTTAAAATTACTGTCTGGAAGTTGTTTTTTCTGGTGTGAAACTTCTTTCCGGGTGGAAGGTGCTACTAAATGTAGTCTTATTGGCTAATCAAAACATTCCCTCAAAATGGTGTATGGTGCAGATTCATTTCAAAGAGCTTGAGTGCATGTACATTGTCCTGTACAATATGTTTTATAGGAAATCTTAATGATATATATATGTATATATGTATATATATATATGTATAAATATATGTATGTATGTATGTATGTACATATGTATATATATATGTATGTACATATGTATATTTGTATGTGTTTATATATATATATATATATATATTAAACAAGTAGCATACATATATACATGATACATATAAGTCAAGAGTTATACTTGTTAGGCATCTATTTTCATAATTTTTTCTCTAATCAAAACTCTAATCGTAATCCTAATTGAATGCTATTTTAAATTATAACCATTTTTTTGCTTTCAGATTATTTTTTCAAAAATAATATTAAAATATATTTAAAATAATATTTTAAGTTTTATTGAAAATATTTAAAAAGCAGAATCTCGAACAAAATTGATAGCTTTCATAAAAAGAAAACTGTTTTTTAAATTCATTTTAGGAATTTTACAATAATGACTGTGTTTTTTTTCAAAAGATAAGAAGATTAGATTTAAGAGTGGATATGGATTTGCATGTCATTTGAACGTCAATTTATTGCTGAAGAGTTTTTCCTTACACATTACTTTTTGGTGGATGCCATTGTAATACATCTCTTGGTGTAGCTAGCATACATACATATGTCTGTATGTCTACAATGGTTTATTATATGTAGTAGTAATAATAATAATAATATATAAACAATATCATTTTTAAAATGACCTACCAATTGACCTCATATACTACACAAATGTATGAAAAAAAAAACCATTTTTTCCTTAATTGACCTTCCAGAACTCTTCCACGTACCCATTGCACACCAAAGTGCGATTGCTAGTTTATTGCTAGTTTATTATATATATATATATATATATATATATATATATATATATATATATATATATATATATATATATATGTATGTATGTATGTATGTATGCTAGTTTGTTAGTACTTGCATTAAGCATAGTGCTATAGTTTGGATTTTCTTAATTAACTAGTTATTAATAATTTAGTTTTCAACCAATCAAAAACAATATTTAAACAAAAATTAAAATAAAATTCAATTTTGTAAAGTCAACTTGTAAAATATTTAACTTTAGAAATTATAAAAATTATTTTTTGTGCATATGATTGGTTAAAAAAATTTTATGTGTTATTGACAGATAAAGAAAATTAATTTTTTTTTTAAAGGAATGATTTTTCATTTTTTACTTTATAAAATCATTTCATTAAATCTTTCTAAAATAAATAAATGTTATCTATTTTGACATTTTTTTAAGAACGATTTTTTATGTATATAATTGTTATTTTTAATGATTTTTTTATGTATGTAATTGTTACTTTTTTATTAAAGAAAATTTTACAAAAATCAATTAACTATTTTATAGAGATTTGGATTCACACTATTAAAATAAAAAAAATAAAAATTGTATTATTCTTTTCATTAAACTAATATCTTTATCTATGCTTTTAATATTTTATGATATAATTTGATTATATATGTGCTCCTCTTCTTTTCATTAATAACATTTTCTCATCATCATCATATATATATTTATTTATTTATTATATTATATATTTATATACAATATATTATATGTTATTTTATTTTGTAGGTTCTCCTTTCATATATATTTATATATATTAATAAACTATCTTAATTGACTACTATGTTAATTATAATATTAATATTTTTTTTTGGTTAGTAAAATATATGTTTTATTTTATATTATAATGTGAAAATACAAAAATGTGAAAAGTCTATTCTTGAGTGGATGAAAGCCAACCTAGCCATATTTCAGTAGTAAACACAACAAACAAAACCCCAGCCAATCGAGTGCATAAACACACTATCCAAAACAAAATTTATAAGCTACACTATGCGAAACACCCATAAAGCAAAATTTTGAATTTTGAAATTATTTTCATGTCCGCAAACAACCAGTAGCCGAACTAGCAAAAGAGGCAAAGAGAAAAAAACAAAGGACACTGAACTACCCCACTTCATACCCTGCAACGATGCCCATAATTAGAACCACGACCACGAGCCTTGCCACTGCCTCATGCAACACCACAACCCCTCCCACATAGCCCACCACAGACAATTGTCTTCCTCTGCTCCTCCATGTCCATCTATGCACTAGCCAACTTGAAGCGAAAGAGGTTTGGATTCATTTGTTCTTTTGGAATCCCACCAACAATCACCAATTCCCAATCATGCACATAATCCAGAATAAAAGCCCAGTATTTTTTGGCCTCCGCCTTCCTTTTTGGGATATTTCCAAGAGCTCTGTGCAAAAGAAAGGGGTTCCATTGATGAGGCACACCCAGGAAGCCAATCCAGTCACCATGAGCGGTGACGAAATCACACCTTGGCACAAAACAAGCCATGATTTCCTCCAAACCAACTTGCCACTTTGGCTTGATACATCTTTCCATCACCATTCAAACCTCCTCCTATGACCTGAAATGGAGGCCCCATGCACAAAACATAGAATAGATATATGTATTTGTGGAGTGACAAAATTTGGAGACCAAAAAATCAATTCCTAAGAGAGCCCAGACCAAACTAAAGAAGAAAGGGTCACTTGTAGTGAGCACATTCTTCAATCTTTCATCCAAGACAGGTCCCTGAAAAGCCATTTGTTGCTTCAAGGCACTAAGAGAGAAATTTGTTTCCATTTTCCTGTAGACACTAATCTTTGGCTTGCATGAGTAAAAGTCTATAGAAACAAAGAAATGAGCACATTGAAAATGGGACGGAGTAAATATGCTTTGATTGCTCCCAACATTCAAAGCCCTTGTACCAAAAAAAAATGTAATAATACCACACCATGTCAATTGGCTGCTTCATTAATGAGGCTGACATTGGCTACCACCTTTTATCCCTTCTGCCAAACCTCCGCTATATTTGAACCAAACTACTCGGCCACTTTCACAGCCATTTTGGATAGTTGATCTGCTAAAGGGTTTCCTTCATGGTAGTTGTGAGAAATTTTAAAATTTTGGAAGTTGTTGAGCTTGATTCAAATTATATTGACTATTTTTTCAAGTTTCCAAACTTGGGCTTTTCCATTGGCAATCGCATTGACAATCACCTATGAGTTCTTGTCCAGATGTAGTCTTTCTACATGTAACTTGTTTGCTAAATCCATTGGTAGGAGTGCAACTTGCACCTCTGCCTCATTATTTGTGTCTTTTGCCAGCTTCTTAGTCTTAATTGCTAAAATGTTACCAGTATCATCTCGGGCAACACACCCAACCCTCAAAGGTCCTGGATTACCCTTTGATGTGATGCAGACCCAAAAGGCTCAATCTCAAACTAATTGAAAAATTTCTTTCAAGAGGTATCTAACAAGATTAAAATGATCATATAAAGCAATTCAATCAGTTCTCCAAGTTCAACAATCATCAGAAACATAATTTTCCAATTTCACCCTTCAACTCTAGTAGTAGTGGGAACTTAGTTTTTAGGCCTTAACTCAAAAAATTTCCACAGAACTTAACCAAAAAATAGGTGATTCAGATACCCATTTTTGAGGCACACAAAATATCCAACAAGTACATAAGACTCCTTCAGAACATTACTTCCAAAATGGCCCTTCTCACTATATTGAAGCCCCAATTAACCCTTTTTTTTCAAAGGAACCCCTCTAAAAGCTCACCACCAACCCAAGGAAACATGAAAGAGTCTTAGAAAAGGAATCAAAACTCAATATTTCCCAAGTTTTATAACCCTAAGATCTTGTTTTATCTCCCAACTCACAAACCCTCCTTGTAGCCTAGAAACCTAGGGTTTTCAAGCACCCTTATTGTAAGTACTCATTGCCAAACTTCCCAAGTTCAATCAATGGTTCAGACACCTTTAGATACCCCTGCAAAATCTTTATAAACATTTTCCAGGTCATTAGTTCCACTGGTTTTCAGAATTAGCACTTAGGTTCCTCATTTTCTCATTGGAACAACCCTGCTTAGCCTAGGGTGTTACTCCAACACCACAATCCTTAACTTCTTTATGCCCTACAACATTGAAAACACCTAAGAAATCATGTTACAGAACAATCCACTAAGCAATAGAGCAATAATAGTAGGTGGATTGGTTAGTTCCTTATTAATTCTCCTTCAAAACCCTTGATTCGAGAAACAGGGAAGTCACTATCCCTTACAAATTCCTTTCACAAAGTGTTAAATAGACCTTCAAAACACTAGAAACGGATAATGAAATCACATATTCTCAAATGCTAGAAATATCATACCATAATATACCTATACGTACCTGTACAAGGCTGAAAAAAAGAATAAAACACAAAATTTCTAAGAAATAACAAGGAAAAATGATTGTTTTCTTTGTTTCCTTCTACTTGCCAATGTTACAAATGATTTCCTTTACCTTCTTAAAGGTTCTCAACCTCAAAAAACATTGACCAATTAACTACCAACTACCTTTTAAATCTTTTTGTGACTGTTGGGTGAGATTTCACATGGCTTTCCCACTTTGTTAACATCATTGCAATACATTTTGAAATGTTTACATTATGACCCCAGGTGACCATAAACCGACCAAAAACACCTAGAATAATCCCATGGAACCTTATTCACATATACTTAAGACAATACTCCCCATGTTCCTCAAAACTCATGATTACATAATATTTTGCTTTATGAAGCCATTTGACATATTCAACTAAATACAATATTCCACCAAAAGACTCAAGATCCTGTACATTAGGTTGGTCTTTTAGACCTTATTGAACATAAATAAACACAAAACACTCATATGTAAACCTAGACACACAATGTTGACTCCCTAGATGCCCTTCAAAACTTCAACCTTTCATAAGGTGTAGGTGCTCGTGCACCATGATGCCCCATCAAAATTGATTTTTATCCACCCCTTTTCAACTTTACACCATTGAACTGAAGCCCTTGCACTGGCAGATGGATGAACCCCTGAAGAGCCATTAATAAGTCATTAATATTACTATTATTTTTTTTGCTTGATAACACGTAGTAGAGCTGTGAAGGAAATTATATTGCAGTAATCAATAAAATTAACATGAGATCTTCAAGGGATCCAAGCTTTGGTCAATGAACCACAACCATAAGAAAAACCTTCTTGATGGCTCGATCCTCCATTGCCTCAATGGCCAATTTAGCCACTCAAAATGTGATTGGAAAGCAAATAATGCTTCCATTCAATCTAATTATGATAATAAAATGATTGCCCCACTTGTAGGCACCCTAGTGTCCAAGCTTGCGTCAAATTTTGTGTTTACCTCCAGCAACTCACAAAGAATTGTTAATAGCATAACCAAACTTTTGAGCTGAAACAAAATTCCATTGAGTTCAAAATCAGCCTAAGACACACCTTTATCCGTAATGAGAGCATGTACAATAGTTGTCTTGTTTATCATCCTATACCCCAACTATGTTGGGACAACACTCCTTGTACTCCAATTGAGCTCACAATATCTCCCATCGGTAAGGCCATTCTCCCATATATCCAAATATAGTGTGACTTTAACTGAGGAGTGAAGGTCACCTAAAAGTTCCAAGACTCCCCTAAATGCTATCCTGGTCCAATGGAGCCAAAAATAATCCCATCTGCAGCACAATTTTCTAGTTCATCCTCTTCACTATTGGCTTCATTAAAGATGTGGTTAATTGTAAAAGCCTCAAAGCTTTTGAGTAGTTCCAATGCCCTCTCTAGCATTGCCTTCAATTTCCAATTAGGGATTGTTCCTGTTCTTTTTGCATTAAGTACTAAGGAAAAGTCACCCTCAATCTCTACTTTTTCTAACTCAAGATCCCTGCATAGTAAAAGTCCATGGATTAGAGCATTGAATTATGCAACATTGTTAGTGACTTCATCTTGAGGAATGGCCAGTTTTCCAACAAAGTCATCGTTCCACATCCTGATAGCACACCTTGCACTAGAGGGCCCAAGATTTTCCCTTGAGGCACCATCAAAGTTCAACTTGAACCAACCATTAGAGAGAAGTTGCCATTTTGCCTCCCTACGTTCATTGAACGAAGATTTTTCTCCTTTCCCAATGTGAGGAGGGATTCAAATACCATGCCATCTAAATCTCATCTGCCCATCCCATTCCAGGAATTTGGCAGTCTGGGTTGAACATGTGCTAATTCTATTGTTTACCACCTCCACAATTGCTGCCTCCACCTTATTTATAAAGGAATCAATTACCATTTCCTTGTCATCAAAGATCCGCCTATTCTATTCCTTCCAGGTCTCCCAAATAAGAAGGGATGGATAGATAACCCAAATGCTACTTATGAGGCCAATCAAAGGTCTAATTGGCCATCCCTTGAAAAGGATCATGATATCATTTGGGAGTGCTGTTATCCACCCCAATTTTGCACACAACCACCTCCAACACTGTTGAGCGAAGGGACAACCAAGCAGCAGGTGACCAACACTCTCTTCGTCCTTTTTGCATAATACACACCAAGATGGTCCCTCAAAGCCCAATTTTCTAAACCTTTCTACTGTCAAAATTTTCTTTTGAGTGGCCGCCCAAGCAAAGATCCTAGCTTTGGGCACACAGTGTTTGTTCTAGAATAAGTGAATGGGATTGTTAGACTTTTCCACAAGATCCAGTCCAACAACAATTCTATACCCATCCTTGGAATTATAAAGGCCAGTCTTCAACCCCACCCATATTAGTTTGTCTTCACCACTTCTGAAGACTAACTTTCTTTGTTTGATCACCTCAATTAGTAAGGCAACATCTTCCCTTGGCAACAGTAATTTTGACATATCTTTCCATTTCCAACCAAGGGATGGATTATTCTGGAAGAAGACCACATAATCCTTGACCCTACAACCCCAATGTTGTTTAAGGTATGTTTTGGTCTGCTCTATTTTTAATTTACCGTCTAAGCTCAAGTGTCCTCCCCATGAGTCCTCCTAAAATAGTGTTGTTTCCCCTCCATATATGCCCCAAGACACATGGTTAGCAATAACAGGTCTGCAACATAATAGAAAGTTCCACACCTATGACCCCTTAGGAGGATTAACAATCTTGACAATCTCAGCTAGATCATTGGTGTTAAGGTATTTTGTTTGTAGTATCCTAGCCCACTTTAGTTTTGGTTCATTGAGCATTTTCCAAACCAATTTGGCGCCAAGTGCTTTATTTTGCCAACTTTGATCCCTAAGTCCAACCCCACCATGTTCTTTGAGTTTGCATATCTTCTCCCAAGAAATGAGAGCCATTCTATCCTTTTCAGCCAAGCCTTGCCAAAAGAATCTTCTCATCTTATGAATGATGTTCCTGTTTTCTCTAGATGTAAGGGCAAGGTAAGACAAGAGGTATATGGGCAGAGAAGAAACCATTTTTTTTAACATCACTAACCTGCCAACCTAGTAAAGCCAATGACCTTTCCAAGATTTCATTCCTTTGTCCAATCTATCATTCAAGGGGTCCCATAATTTGGAGTTTCTCAGCCCTTTATCAATAGGCAGACCAAGATAAGAGCATGGAAGATTTCCTTTTTTGAATTTCTAGATGTTCAGTAATTCTATTTCTTCCCTTGGGGGAGTCAAAAAGAAGAATACCTTTGATTTATCATGATTGACTTCTTGACCTGAGGCCTTAGCATACAGTGAAAGAAATTTTAGGAATTGTGAGGATTTTTTCCTCTTGGTAGCTCCAAAGAGCATGTTGTCATCTGTAAACTGTTGGTGAGTGAAACAAATGTTTCTTGCAACTATTATTCCAACTAGGTGCCCAATAGATTGCATGCTCTTGAGAGCCCTCCCTAGTGCTTCTGCCATTAGAATGTACAAGAAAGGGGAGATTGGATCTCCTTGCCTCAACCCTCTTGAGGCATCAAAAAATCCTTCTAGTGAACCATTAACCAGGATAGAATACCTGGGGCTTGAAATACACTAAAAAATCCAATTAACCCATTGTCTATTGAATCCAAAAGCTTCCAAAACCTTACACAAGAAATGCCAATCTACCTTGTCATAGGCTTTCTGAATATCCAGTTTAATCAACATCCCAGCCTCACTAGTATTCTGCAAGGTGTGTATCACTTCTTGGGCTATGATGACTCCATCTAGGATTGATCTCCTAGGAATGAATCTAGTTTGTTCTTCTGAGATAATGCTGGGTAGCAATGTTTTAAGCCTATATTACAGTACCTTACATAAGATCTTTTAGAGGGTGTTGCATAGGGAAATTGGCCTAAAGTCCTCCAATTTTGTAGCCTTCTCCTTTTTGGGGATGAGAATGATGAAAGTGTTGTTCACTTCTCTAAGCAACATCCCAAAATTTTTGGCTACTTCAAGATATTTTGTTAATTTTGTTCCAAAGATAGTCCAACACTTCTAAAAAAAACCAGTGGGAAAACTGTTTGGTCCTAGAGCCTTATCTGGGTGGAATTGCTTGAGTGTTGTTTCAACTTCTACTTGGGTGAGTCTAGCATTGAGAGCCTTGTTCTTCCCTTCACTAATAATGTGGGGAATATGCTACAGAAGACTTTGTTGGGCTGAAAGGTTTGAGCCCTCCCAATTATTTAATAGAGCCTGGTAAAAAATTTACTATCTCATCCCTGATTTCCTTGGGATTCTCTACTGGAAGGCCATTAACTTTCTTCAATCTTGAGATGTTGTTTATGACTCTCTGCTGTTTTGTGATACTATGGATGTATTTTGTTTTCCCATCCCCTGCATCAATCCAGTTTTCTTTGGATTTTTTCTTCAAGAATATTTTTTCTTTTGTTAACACATCTTCATAATCTGCCATCAAGTCTTTTTCTTTAAGAAATAATTCATGTGTCATGCCACTTTTGATGACTTCCTCATTGAGTGGACTTGGCTCTTCTTCAATTATGATTTTACTTTGAAAGATGTTCTTAAAGTGTTCCTTATTCCATGCTAGCAGTCTATGCTACACATGTTTTAGCTTTGAGACAAAACAAAACAACTTTGACCCTTCAAACTCCTCTTCATTCCACCAAGTTTGTATTAGGCTCATAAAGTTCTCATCCTTGGTCCACATCTTCTCAAATTTAAATGGAGACCTTATCGGTTTCATCCCCATTGATGGCTAGTCTAATGGGATAATGATCCTACCTAGAAAAAGGAAGGATGGTGCCATCCATTGAATAAGGAAAGGTTGTGTTGTCTCCCCCAAAGAAATATATGTCCAACTTTTCAGCTATGTTGCTAAAGCCAAGTCATCTATTGTTCTAGGTGAAAGCCTTGCCTCCAAGTTCAATCTCGAGCAAATTGTTTCTTATGACCCAATCACTGAAGTCCTTTTGTGACTGCCCTGGTCTGCGTAAACCCCCTTTCTTGTCTTGTCTATGTAGGATTACATTAAAGTCACCTCCTATAATTTTGTGAGGGAATGCATTTACTATCATGAAAATGTCCAACTCAACCCAAAGTACTCTTTTGTTGAGGTACGAGTTTGGGGCGTATACATTAATCAACAGGAACTGCATGTTGGAGACTAGACTCTTAATAATACCTCCAATCTAGTGACTTCTTGCCCCCAACATCTCAAAATTAACCAGAGTTGAGTTCCAAGTGATTACCAACCCTCTAGAGGCACTGACTGATTGGACTACCTCCACGTTCCAATTCTTGAAGCCTTTAACAAAAGCTTCCACCTCTCCTTTTCCTCATTGAGTTTCTTGGATTAAAACTATTTCAGCCTTGGTCAATACAACCCTCCGCTTGATCAAGCATCTTTGGTTAGGGGAATTAAGGCCCCTAACATTCCATGATAGGAGCATCATGGCTCCTTGGGAAGGGGGCTTCCCTTCCCTACTTCCAATAGAGATGCTATCTTAAGCTGCCCTTTAGCTTCATCCTTAATCCTTAGCTCAATTAGTGATTTCCTTCTGATTTTCTTGCTTGAGCTCTTCTCAAAATCAGGTTTCATTTTGGTTGAGGGGATTTTCTAGATGCCTAGCTTGTCCCACTCATCTAGTGCAGATCTGTTCCCTGAGAATAGGAGCTCATTTTCCTAGTTCTCCATCTCACCCTCTTCCAAAAATTTTTGGAGGAGAGCTTGTCTTTTTTCTGAGATCATAGATTATGTCTACCTTTGAGAGCTCATCCTCTTCTATGTTCATGTCATTAGAGCCCATCCTTACCCCTTCTATTTGTTCTCCTACTTTTTCCTTCCTTTGTAATTTTCTTGAGGCTACATTTTCATTCTTCTTTGCCTCCTTTACTCCTACAAATTGCTCCCACATAGTAGCATTCTTTTCCAGATTTGCACTTGGGCTAGGGGCTAGATCAAAACCTTCACTTTTTGTTTCACTTTCTCCAGGTTATCTTTTGGTAGCAGATTTGTTGTCCAAACATATTGCTTGTCTTGGAGTTCTCTGACACCTAGTTTCCTCTTTTTAGGTCAATCCATTAAATTCACGGGAATCGGTGGTATTGTTTCCACCCATTTCCCTTTCAACTTTGTGTTTTCCAATGGTTTGATTTTTTCAATACCCTATTTTAAACCTTGGTTAGGGTTTTTAAGATTGCTTGAGTCCTCATCCCCTACTCTTGAGCAGGACATCTTGTATCTTGACCCCAACACACACTTGCCCTCTTGTTGAGCTATGGAGATTTCCCCTTTTTGAAGCCATTTGCCTTTCTCCATTATGATTTCCAAATTTTCTAGGATTTTTGTATCCTTATTGAGGGAGATGCATATCTTTTCCTTTGCCCCTATCCTACCAGATAGAAAATCTTCATCTACCCCAATGAATGTACCCCATTCCTCCCCAATCTTGCTTAGGGAGTCCATGTTCTAGTATTCAATTGGGAGATTCCTTAAGTTGATCCATTTGGGCATTGTTCTGATGCTATGTTTGCTCGGATCAAAATTTTCTTCCCAATCCATGAGGTTAAATGTATACCCTTCAAAAAATAATGGCTTTCCATACAAAATCTCTCTTCACAAACTCATCAATGCATTCAATAATAAAGATAACATGTTCAAGAGATCTAATGTTAACCCTACCTCTGAACATGCCTATCCACCAATCTGCAATCCTTCCCATTGGGAACCCATCTCCACACCATTTGGCAAAAAAGGCACATCTTTGCAAGTGTTCCTAGGCCAGCGCCATTACCTTAATTTTCAATACAACAGCTTTATAGGTTTCTGCTTTCTTGGGCCCTGCTTTTGATCTCTCAGGCTAGAGCTAAGACCAATCTTTCCCAGGCCTCCCATTCCTATGAGTTGTTTTGGAGTTGTTTTGGCCGAAAGATCTCTTGTGTCCTATCCCTCCTGTGGCTCTATTTTGCTTCTGAAATTTCGTATGTCTTCTGCATTGGTTTTGTTTATTGTTGAACTGATCTTCTGTGATGACATTTGTTCGATATTGCCCTACTTTGTTGGAGGAGCCCCCAAGTGTAATTATGTTTTACTTCATGGAAAACACAAGGATAGCCGAAAATGATTGACAATGGATTTTGCAGTATCGCCTTCTATGTGCCTTCTCGCACATTTTTGCTTTTTATATTATTTGTAACATTTTTATACAAGTGATTAATATTATTATATTATTACTAGTAATATAATTAATATAATAGTAAATCACTATATTAATAATTATAACAATATTTTAAAATATATTGATATTATAATATTACCTATTTACTTAGTTTAAATATAATATAATATAATTTATAAATTATTAATATTAAATTAGAATATAATATATTTATTTATTAATAGTATATTTAACTTCAACTATAATATGAAGATTTCACTATCAAATTCAAAATCAACTAGAATCAATCTAAGAATTATTTTTAATAATAAATCATTTGATTATTTAATGTTTAGCAAATATGTATTCTAAAGAACAAACTCAAGTTCAACTTTATTAGTCATAGTTATGTCTAGTACAAATAATTCATAAACTACTTCTTTCTCTTAATGAATGAGTTCGTTATATAAATATTCAAATGTATTCAACTTTAATTTTTTTTTTTAAAACAAACAATAAACATTTATTCCAATTTATTTTATTTTCAAATATTTAACATCAAACAAGATATTTAACTTATATAACCAAAACATATAAAAAAAACCAACACTATTAATCAAACAAAACACAAAATACAAAAGTCAAAACTAAAATACAACAATTAAAAAAAATTACATTTAATTTTATTGACATTAATTAATCTTATATTTATTTTTATTCCAACTCTACAAATATTTAATTAGAATACTGCGAAGGCAAGTACTTGCCACTATGTGGCACTTGTTATTATATGTGTATATATGCTAGTTTTTTATTATATATGTATGTATGCTAGTTTATTATTATTACATAAAGCTAGCATGCATACATACATGCATAATAATATACATACATACATACATACACACACACACACATAATAATACACATACATACATACATGCATGCATATATATATATATCCACGAGTTTCCTTTCTTAAAATTTTCAAAGCCTTCTTTGCCTGCCCTTGCCGAGCATATATATGGCCTACAACTTTTAAGTTCTCACAGTTCTCAGGGTGGACCTCCAGAACCTTTTCAAAATTTGAGAGAGAAATCTTAATATATCCTAGCTTTAATTGAACCTGTCCCAACCCAAAGTATGGTAACATAGAATCCTGTGGACTTTGGCTTTCTTTGGCTAATGCCATGTAGTAGCACCCAGTGGTGTCATAGTCACCTTTACTATGATAAGCTCGTGCAAGAGTATAATATGAATGATATTGATGAGAGGGTTTTCAGTTGAAACAAGAGCTATCTCAATCAACTATTCCACAAGAAAATGATGCCTTGTGAAGAAAAAATGGTTTGCTAAAATGATTCAATGCCATTGCACAGTACAGGTATAATCCACAAGTTGCCTTTCTTAAAATTTTCAAAGCCTTCTCTACCTGCTCTTACTGAGCCTATATATGGCCTACAACTTTTAACCTCTCACAGTTCTCAGGGGGACCTCCAGAACCTTTTCAAAATTTGAGAGAGAACTCTTAAGATCTCCCAGCTTCAACTGAACCTATCCCAGCCCAAAGAATGGCAACACAAAATCCTGTGGCCTCTGGTTGTCCCTAATTGAAAGTGTGATTGCTACTTTATTATGTATGTATGTATCTGTATATATGTATGTATGTGTGTGAGTACATTGACAATATTTTATTTTCAAGTGTTGTAACTGTGATAGATTGTCAATAGAATCAAGGATGTTATTTAAACCTTTAAACTTCCTATTATGTTCAAGTGTTGCAACTAAGATAGGTTGACAATGGAATTAGAGAGATTATTTAATCCTCTAGTACATTTTATTTTCAAGTACTACAAATAAGACAGGTTGCCAATGGAATTAGGAAAGCTATTTAAACCTCTACTGTCATCTATGTTCAAGTGTTGTAGCTGTGATAGGTTGCCAATAGAACAAGGAGGTTATTTAAACTTTTACACCCTTCTATGTTCAAGTGTTGCAGCTATGACAGGTTGCCAATAAAATTAGGGAGGTGTTGCGCCCTTAGCACACACGCCCCGTTCGGAACAGGGACCCTCTTTTCTTTCGCCTCGTCACGCCTTTTGGGGCCACCTCATTTTGCGTGCCCCTCTTTTTTGATCTTTCGCATGGTCGATGTTGTTCCAATGCTTTATCATAGATCAATCATGCCTCCGCTTTTGAGTTTTCTTCCGCCTTTCGGGGCCTCGAGGATTCCCTTTGGCATTTTGGCCCTAAATGGCCCTGGGCCCCTTCGGGCCTGGGCGCTCGGAGTTCTCTGTTAAGGCTTCCCCTTCACCTTCGCCGTCCCCTGCGGCGTCTGCCTGCCCTTCGAGGTCCGCCTCGTCGCCCTTCGCATGAAATCCATTGTAAATTTTCGGGGCGACACCTGCCCCTTGGGGCCCCGGTCCCCGGAAGTCCTCTTCCGGATTTTCGTCCCTGGATCGCCGTCCGCGTAGGCGAGCCTTTGGCGGCCTCTCGCTCCTCGGGCCCCGCCTTGGGTTTTTCCGCCGGTGGTTTGTTTTGACCGCTCACCGTGAGTTTCCGGGCCTGACTATGCGGAGTTTCATTCCCGGAACTCCGTGGCAGTTAGGCTGTCCTCGACGATAGTTTCTCGCCAGCTTCTCATGCTCTGGAGCCCGAACTGCTCTCTGTCGCTGTCGCTTGATAACGCGAAAATCACACGGCGGCCGCCATGCCACGTCTTTCCGGCCACTGGGCCCCAGAGTCTCCGCCGCCGCTACCGACCTAATTTGAAATCTCACCAACTTTTGGTGCGGTCGTACGACCAACAAATACGGGTATTAATGGCGGCTGGGGTATATAATGCCTGGCCCGCCAATGTCATTTTCATTGTCTGAATTGGAGCGAATTGCACAAGCGATCAACTAGAGCCTACTACCTTCGTTTGCATCATGATCCTCGACATCAGCATCACTCCGTCAACCCCCAGTGGATCCCACACCTGACCACCTAGCATATTCGAGGTAGCCCATCCCCTCACCCTCCTGTGCGTCTTTTCATAATTTTCAAGGGTTTAGATAAAAGAGCAAATTGATAGGGGTTGTTAATGTGATAGAATATGAAATGGCACACCAAACCCATGTTTTGAAAATTGGCAAAACCAGTAGAATTGAGCTAGACGCCGATTCAGAGGTCTCCCCTGCTACGGTTGTTCTTCGCGCAAGGAAAACTCCCTCCTCGGGCCCGAAACCCGTGTCCGCCATCGGAACCTGATCTCCAAAACGGTCGCTGACGAGAATCCCTCTCGCCAGCCCCGGATGGCTGGGTTTCCCCTTACGGACTTCCACGTGCGTTTCGCCGCGCTTGAACGTCCAATCGAGCCTCGCCTCCTAGTTTCTGAGCCCCGACGTGTTGATCGCCCTCTGAACTTGAAGGTTGGGCATGTGCCATTTGTGCCCTCGGGTTATGGACCCCGGAACTCCATCCCCCGAGTTCCACCGGTGTTTTATTATCCTTAACGAAATTCGTTCTCTGGCCTCCCGCCCCGCGGGCTCCGCCCAAGCTTTTGCTGGTACTCTTTGGCGATGTGGAATTCTTCCATCTTTCCCATCAGGCCCCGGGTGTCAGACCTCCGTGTCTAACTTTCCACCGTTTCCAACGGCGGAGTCCTTCGGCAAGGTCCCATCTGCTTCCCGGTCCCCGGACCCCGCATGCCTCTCCGCCGTCGCCGTCTTCTTTTGAAGCGGGTGCTATCGCGTCTCTGAGCCCCGGCTAACGGACTTTCATCTACGGAAGTCGGTGCATCCTTTGCTGATGGCATTTTTGCCCCGTCCTCTCAGACGCCGGGCCCCGGGCCTCCATTTGTCATCTAGCTGCGCCTAACCCTTCCCTGCCGTGGGATCTCCCGGGCCTGTCCGTCTGGAGTTCCGATCTCAGAACTCCGTGATGGCCCCGCCGTCCTCCACGGCGGACCCCGGCCGGCCTCCCACCCTGCGAGTCCCAGGCCCATGCTTGACGCCGCTGTCGCTCGAAATTGATGAAAATCTCATAGCGGCCAACGCGTCCCAGCGCCCTGGCAGCCGGGCCCTGCCTGGCCAAATGATCGCCAAACCTAAGTAATGCACTCGACGACCGCCTTTTGGTGCCTCGGGTCCCGGTCCTCAAATTTTTGCCGCCAGATTTCCATTGTCTATCCACCGTTGCCGGCAGCAGTCTCTTAATAGCTTCCCGACCTGTAAGCTCTGATGCCCCTTTAGTCAATCCAAACTTGCTCAAATCTAGAATCTGACTTCGACCCATGTCCTAAATTGTGCTCTTCTCCATTATGGGCCTCTTAAAACACTAAAATTTGGCCAAGGAGGGTCCCCGAGAACTTTTGAATGTGTTTTCCCTTCCTGACAGCATTCCTATCGGGGAAGTCCGGCCTTCCGGGCCCGGATTTTCCAAATGCCCTGAAATGAAATCGATAACATCTGGAAGCAAGATCTATGATATACTTGATTAATTATTTCGATGATATGCTCAAAATATGGACTAGCATTAACGCTTTTGATGTTTTGTTGTGCTGACTTCGCCCTTTGCTTGCAGGATATATGGAATTGGCTATAGGAATTTCAGGGGCCTCCGCCGAAAAGGATAAGGGCAAGAAATTAGGAAAGACCCCTTGGGGAAAAGAAGATAAAGATTAGATGAAATATCAGTTCTAGGGCAAGCCGCTCCAGTCAAAGGTCTCAATAGATTGGAAGGAAATCTTAGATACTAACATTGGCCAGGTGGACATAGATGAGTTCACTCAGAGGGTCAAGGTCAACCCTACAACGAAGAATGCCAGACTGATAAGGCAGAGTGGAATCGCCAAGGCTGTCGGCTTCCCTCCCTCTCTGGTGGCACCTGAACTAGTAATGGCTTGCTGAGAAGCCTACCAAATAGACACCAGAACAATCGTGGACAAGGAGGGGAACATCCTCACCGACATGTCGCTAGAGGGGATTACTAAAATATTTCACATCCCCACATTCCCACATATGGAGGTCCCCACTTTGGAACAGTGCCAAGCGGCATGGGACGCCAATCCGTTAGGGTGCAAGAAATCAATCAACCTCCTTTGGCTTAAGGAGAAACGGGGCAGCACTACAAAGGTTCCCCATGAACTCTTCCGCAGCGATTTCCACAAAGACTATCACGACCTGGTAACTATGCTAAGCAGGGTCATGGATCTCCCAACGGCTGCCTACTTTCAGGACTGGATGACATATTACATTGAGCAGATCCTACGGGGGAATGAGGACGTGAACACCAAGGTCTCATTCGACTGGGGAGGCATCATTAGCAACTGCTTCCATGAACAATTCATCAACGTTAAGAAAAGCTCCAAGTTTTATATGACCTCCTACCTAGTGTACTCCTTGGCAAGTCAAAGACAATACGGTGGGTTATTTGTGGCGCCAGATCAGGGACACAGGCGAGGGCTCAAGCCGTTCGACAAGTACCCTCAACTCCAATACTGCAAATTCAAGGAGTATTGCCGGGTTAATGACGCCTTCATTGGCCACATCATCAGATTGATCACCGGAGACTTCGAGAGGAGGGTCTCTCACAGCACCAGGGCGCTCCTGAAGGAGTATGCCTTCTTATTCATACAGTTCCCCAAATTTACCTACATCCGGGCCCAAGGATTCATGAAGCGGCCAAACAGATTGCCGAGGTACCCGAATGATAGGATCATCCTCTTGGAGCTTTCCCGACAGCTCCAACACCTCCAGGCCATCTTCAGTAGTAAGCACATTGCAGGGATCTCCTACCCTATGACCCTCGGCCAAGGCCTGTACCAACTGCAGACTTCTCATTGTGCCAGTAATTCTAAGAAGGAACCTAAGGAATATCATCTTGACTAGTACACGGCACGCCCACGGATGGACCCTCATGGCCATGTGAGGAAGTCACTGGGGCCGGCCTATGCCCACCAATACCATGTTGAAGACTTCTAGGCAGACTGCAAGGATGACAAAGAGGTCTGCGCATGACACTATATGCGCATGACGGTATTATTTCTAAGAAGGGTACAACTGTTCTAGGTACCGGACCAGCTCGAGGAGGATGAGTCCACTATCATGCACCTAAGGTACCCTGCGGTTTCCAACCTGCCAATACCCTCGATTGACTGGGATGACCAAGAGATCGACGACCTAAACACTATCACCCAGCCAATCATAACTCACACTAAGGAGTGGGTCGATGGGCAGGTGGCGCAACTAAAGCAACGGGGAGTGGTCCTAACATATGAGGCACTCAAGAGCGAGCCAAGCGCCACTGAGGACGTTGCCGCCACCACATCAGCTGGTGAGACTTCCAAGTCTCCCCCCATCACCAGGTCTCAAAAGAGGAAGGGAACAGAGACGACACAGTCTGTGGACCCCAAAGAGCAAGAAACAAAAGACACGGGAGGCTCATCTCCCAAGAGACTCAAACAGACAGTGGCTACAATAGGATTATAGCCCCCCTTGCTTCTCCCTGCCCCTCCTGGTGCACCACCCGCCTCCCTGGCTGCGGTCGCATCATCTCCGCCAGTGGTGGACATTTCTGTCCATCTTGCCCCTTCACCCCTGACCGGGTCAGTGGTCGTCATTGATTCCTCTTCTGGCATGACCACTCCTCCTTCCTCTGCCACCATGTCTCTGATTACATCCCTCCCTCTGGCAACCATAACATCGCCTGTTCCTCTTACCACTATACCCGAGGCTATTACGCGGCACCTGCAGAGTCTTCCCCCTAAGCTCTCACAGATCTTAATGGACCCCGCACTCCAAGCAGCCCTTGCCCAAGCAATCTCGACAGCTGAGCCTTCACAACCGCCAATAGGGCCACCAGCCATGGAAGCCACGATGTATATTTTGAAAGAGTTGGAGGAGCAAGAGCAGGAGGCCTCGAAACCTATTGAGGAAGAGGCGGATGAATATTACAAGCACCCTAAGTACGAGCACTGAACCATCGATAGGGTGGTTTATGAGGAGGAGGAGGAAGGCTCTTCTGAAGGCAGAGATGAAGAGGATGGCTTGGGCACCAAAGAAATCGTCCAAACATTTGATGAGGACCTCGAAGAAGAGATGGCGCAGCAACTGAAGAACATCGGGGAAGAAATGGAAAAGTCGCCACATGGTGAAGAGGGGCAGCCACCAGAAGGGCAACAAATGAAAGATTTCCCTAAGGCTGAGACCCATGCTGTCAAGAGCCCGGAGGCCGAGGTAGCTAAAGAGAAGAAAGAGGAGGAGGCAGCGAGGGAAGAAAGTCCCACCCAACAATTATTCACCAAGTTTCCCATTAAGCGCCTCGTATTTTTTCAAGACTCTGACGAGGAGGAAGAAGCTACCAAAGAAAAGGGAGAACCCCAAAAGGAGAAGGAGGCAGAGGTCTTGCCTTTGACGGAGAAGGGTGAGGGCAGCCATGAGGCACCCAAAGATAAATCTGCCATGCCCAACTGGCTAGAGAAACAGCTTGAAAAGACAAACCCAGTGCTGAAAGACCCAAGGGCGAGATTGGAGGCCATCTTGGCTCGATCACTAACCACAACAAAGAAGGAGAAGAAGCCCAAGCTCCGTTCCAAGATAAAAATGGATGCTTCTGGCTCCCAGGCAGCACAAGTTGCCACGCCTACAGTTGGCCAGGTGGGGGTTAGCTATAGTGTCTCCACCATTGATTTGGGGATAGGTGCAATCCAGAGCAGAAGTCGGAATACTCCCGGAGTGAATCGGTGGCTACAGAGCAGCCACCGACTAAGCAGATACAAGGTCACTGGGGCATGAAATGGTATGGGCAGTCAGCCTAACTAACTTACATTTTAGCAATGGGTCCCTGAGACATCACTGCTCACCTACGATCATACTAAGTTTCCCAAAGAACATATACGACAAAGATGGGAGGAGGAAGGAAGAACTGAAAACAACTGAGATTTGGTTCCATTTCAACAATGGATTTAAAACATAAATCAAATAGGCTGGTGGAGCGCTAATAAGTTCTGGACTCATCCACGCTCCGGAGGCACGGCGAGGGCTTTTCCAGACCAACTTCCTACATTTATATTCTTCCCGAAGAGCCATCTTCGGCAATTTATGACACAAGGGAAGAGGAAGTAGAACTAAAGCAGTGAAGACTGGCTAATATCGTGATGTATGAGACTTCTGGGAGCAACCGTATGGAGAGGTTAGAGAAAAATTCAGCAGATGGACCCGATGATGAATGGATCAAGGATCCTGTATAAAATAAACATTCGCCGAATAGATGGAGCTGCAGATATGCTCACTGCAAAAATGGATGCGTGAAGATCGCCTGGCTTCGGAGAGAAGATGAAGGACGTGACAGCCGAGAAATATAAATGCCCTGAGTTTTTTCACTTTCTTGATCGACGGGAGTCATTTCCGTAGGATCGCGTCTGGGGCGGTATTAGGATTGGCAAAGTGAAAGAGAACGCAAAGAATGGAGCCACCAGCAGATAGATCCCTGGCGAGACAAGCCTCCAGACTGCCATCTCAAGTATATAGAGCACGCAGCTTCTGAGAAGCAAGAGGACAGCCCAGCCAAAGAAGAAGATCTCCCTGAAGGGTAGCTACAGCCAAGAAAATAGTAATTAGCTACAAGACGAAAGAGCAATAGTGTCATCCACTACGATGCAGAATAGGAAAAGACAGAATGTTTTAAATTGTAAATCTATTTTCAGGGGTAGGTGAAACCTCAGTTTTGTGGACACTCTTCACAATTAGAATAAATCTCAACACTATCGACTTTTGAAAACTATAAATAGAGCACTTCCCTCATTTGCAAAAGGGAGAGTTGAGTTGTTGTAAAGGCATGCTGCAGAAATTTATAAGAAATATCATTGATTTGGTGTATTTTCTTGATTTCTGTCATGTCACTTGATTCATTCTCCAATTTCACATGTTTAGCTTAGATTCCGCTTGCTATTTAGTTAGCCATTTTGGTTTCCATTTGATAAATCTTTAGAAGGCGTTGGGTGATTGCAGAAAATTCTGCCGAATATTATCCCTAGTCCAGTATTTCTTTTTGTCGCTTGCTGGGGCAGAGAAGCGAAAAAGAATGGACTTGATTGGTAAAGCTGCCCTAAATTCCTTTATTTCTCCTCCTTGATTCATGCATGTATGTAGGTGATGAAGGATGAAATATCTCAGCCCTTGTAGTTATACAGCACAATTCTTATGATATCATCAATGAGTTCAACATAAAGTTTTACCTTTAGGAACTTTTCCCTCCTTCAGCCTCTTTTTCCTTTTTAGTGAATGAATACTACAGTCATTGCATTATTGGACCAAATCCAACAACTAAATGGAGTTCCAGATTGCTGTTTGAACCTACAGCTGGTGCATATCAACTTCCCATCCTAGGGACTCCTTTTCAAAGATCCGACTTCACGCTTTGTGTCCACACTTTGTATTTCTGTAAGACCGCCTTGTGATTCCAGCAAATCACATCAAACTACTGAGGTATCTAAGCACTGTCATGACCTGACATCTGAGAGACCTTGGGATAGTGTTCTACAATTTGATTGTGGGAGATTGTCTTTCAAGAGAGGTAGTGCACCTACGCACTGCCTGTGTTGAGAAGTGCATAAAAACACCATCAACAGGAGGCTATGTAGATGTCCACACCCTTCTATGTTCAAGCGTTGTAGCTGTGACAGGTTTCCAATGGAATTAAGGAGGCTATTTAAGCCATGACAATATTTTATTTTCAAGTGCTACAGCTATGATAGAGTGTCAATAGAATCAAAAAGGTTTTTTAAACCTTTAAAATTTTCTACAGGCTCAAATATACAGTTGACAGCCAGAACTGTGGAGGTTATTTTAAACCCTTCAGCAACATTCTATTTTCTATGCCGTGTGATGTGACAAGGTTCAAAATATTTTAAACCCTCTATAGTTTTCATGTTCAAGTAAGTTAATGGTGAGAGGTTCCAAGAGGAATTATAGTGTTATTTAAACTTGCACTTCTATGTTCAAGGCGGTTAAAACGATGAAAAGCGAAGTAATGAATCAAGTAGTTATTTAAACCTTATAGCACCCTACCATGTTCAAGGTTGCAGCCCGATATACAATGGAATTAGGAGCTTATTTAAATAGATCCACCTTCATGCTAAAGTTCATGCTGCATTAACATTTGTGTAGCATCATTATGGAAGGTAGCCACCAAGATCTAGGAAGTCAAAGAAAGCACAAGATAGAAACAAGATGACAAGAATAAACTGTATTCTACCAATGATGCAAATAGAATGGAATGGTACAAAAGTAAAAAGGAGACCCCTTGGTTATATAGCCAAGGTGAGAACATAGAAGGGCATAAGATTATGAAAAGTTATCACTCCACATAAAGTGGAAAAGTGGTAATGTGATAATCACTGCAAAAGGTGGATCACCCACAAAAGGTGGAGAGATAATCACATGATGTGTCCAAAAAAGGTGGAGGCGATAAAATAATGACATGTCAAGTCCACCAAAAGTGGAAAATATCCAAGAACCTCCTATGTGGTCCCTAAGTAAACTTAACTAAGGTGTAATCATGACCTAAGACAAGGTACAACACATTTAATTACACCAACACCCCCCCTTAAGTGCAACTTAGGGAGAATGTACACAAAAGAAAACAATGCAAGATGGTTCCCGGCTACTAGGCCATGTTAGGTACCCATGTACAAATGTAATGCAATCTCTCACAAGTGGAGTAATGATAGAAAAAGCTAATGGGAAAAAACAACCCCCCAAAAGAGAGATGAGATACAAAATCCTATGAACATAGTATGAGAAGGACAAAATCCCATGTGAGGAAAAAGTCCCCCACATACAAGAGAAGAAGAAGACAAAGTAGCCCCCCTCAATGTACAATGATCACCCATGGAAGATGCTCCAAAACTATCAAACAATGTTCCCCCCTTAGGAAGAAACAATACCAAAGGTGTATGAATGAAGTCTCCCCAATCCACTCCCCAATCCACAAGTGAAGAAGGAAGAACCCTTAAAATGTAAGAAGTCTCTGAAATCTGCTTAAAGTTCCCCGTGTTGATGTTGAAAGATGCCTTTCCCAAACCATGTGAAGCTGCAACATAGTCACTTCATGAAACCTGTAAGAAACCCTTTGCAACAACACTGTCATCCGCTGAAAAGGACAACTCAAGATCTAGCAAGGATGTAGGTAGAACATACTCCAAAGACAATGTCTCCTCAAAAGAGAAAGTAGCATCCTCCAACTATTGTACATATGCATCCACAATAACATCAACCTCAAAATACTGATCATGTAAAGGAGGCTCGGAGTGTTCCCTCGCAACAACTGAAGAAGAATCACCTTCATCAAAGAGAAGATGTAAGTAATCAAATGTGTCTCCCAAATCTTCAATGTAGGATTCCACAAACAAGCTGCCAATGTCTATCAAGTAGTCATCCCATGAAGTTGCTACTAGAAGACAATGTATGCACTGTTGCATTGAATCACAAGGCACTAAAACTATCAAAGCACAAGTATCATTAGGTACATCAGTCAATGTAGGAGATGGAATATCAACAATAGGCTCAAGAACCTCAAGAGTAGTGAGCACTCCAAGATTCAAGTAACCATACTCATTCTCCTCAAGTGTGTCCATACTAGGGTGAATTGAATCATCAATAGGAGCAAAATATGAGAAGGTGTAGAACCGAGAACAATTATCAACCTTCCCAACTGCAACAAGAGACCTACTATGCAAATCCCGAACAATGATAGAATCTGGTGTGAACTCTACACTTTTTCCTGTACCATTATGTGTACTTTGATAGATGGAAAGGATGTTCCTTGACAAAGTAGGCACACATAGAACATCATTAAATGCTCCACCTTCAATGTCAATAGACCCCTTCCCACAAATTGCCAAAGAAGTGTTGTTGGCCATCAAAATGGGTGGTGAGGAACAAGAATCAAATGAAGAGTACATATCCTTGGAAGAAGTCATATGATGTGAAACTCCTAAATCAAGGATCCACCTATTTGAATTGGAATCTGCAACTCCAAGAAATGCTTTCCTCTTATGTTTCTCATGTTGAGATGAAGAAGAAGGAGTTGAGCTTGATGTTGTTGCCATGAGAGTTGTATTTTTTCCCTTAGAAGAAGTGGAAGGGGATGAGTCCTTCTCTTGATATGCAACTGGAAAGTTGATGTTGTTCTTCTTAAGGATTTCTTTCAACTCATCAATTTGCTTAACATGATAGTGATGCTCTTCATGACCAATCTTTTTGCAATATGCACATGTTGGTTGCTCCCTCTTACTTGAATAGTTGTACTTCTTTGAAGAAGATGAAGTTGAGCTTTGTTTTGTAGGAGTGGATTGTTTGTTCTTTCCTTGTGGATTTGGTGAAGATTTATTTTGGTCTTTCCCTTTTCCTTGCTTGTTGTTTCCATGATTGACCACCAACGCTTTTGAAGTTGAAGACTTGAGAATACCCATTTTCATCACCTTATTTTGCTCAAGAATCAAAAGATCTGTGAGAGCCTCAAAAGATGGCGATGTGAAGTTTCTAATTGTCAATCTTTGAGTTTGAAAACTTGAAACAAATGCTACATACTTAACTGCAAGTTTTTCCAACAAGTTGAAGACCAATTGGTCATCTTCTTTTTCAATACCACAATCCTTTAGTTGTGCTCTTAGCTCATTTTCCTTAGTGACATAATCTTGAATTGTATCAAAATCCTTGGGATTAAAGCTTAGGAGATCATGTTCAAGCTTGTATCCCTTAACCTTATCAACCTTTCCATACAAATTAGCAAGCTTATCCCAAGCTTCCTTGGCTGTAGTAAATTTATCAACATGGAAAATAAGATCCTCTGAAATAAACTTTCTTAGTGTACCCAATGCCATAGAAGTTTTAGTGAGCCAATCCATATATGCAGTTGGATCTACCTTAGGATTTGAAGGTGCAGTTATGGTTCCATAAATGTAGTAAATTAAACCTTTTTCCATTAGTTTACTCCATGCACGTACTTTCCATGTAGCATAATTATGTGTAGTTAAGAGTGGAACTTTAGATGAACCCATGATGGAATGCAAGATTAAAAGAGAGAAAATAAGCACAATCACACAAGAAACACCCCCCCAAATTCACTCAATCAAAGTACCCTTCCCAAATAGATGATTTTGACACTTTATAATGTAGTGTGTGTACAATAGGCCACTTGCAACTTGGATAAGTGGAATTATGATTTCTGATTTACAACTTGCCACAAATAGGCTGAGAACAGACTAGAACAAATAAGCAAAGACCTAAATTTAGATCTATGCAATACAAGTGCCAAATAGGCCAAAAAGAACTATATGCTGAAAGTAAAAAAATACACTCAAGATCACTTCAAATTGATTACAGATTCAAGAAGTAGACAAAAAATCATGCAATTTAAAAAAAACATCACCTAAAAAGGAGTTCGTATGAGCCTGAACAGAGCCTCAGAAGTTGCAAAAATAGTGACTAGTTAGGTACAGTGATGAGAGACTAAAAATTCTAGAAAATATGTCCACCAAAATCAGAAACCAAGTACAACACTATGAAGTACACAAAAAATCAGCCCAAATAAAAAAAAAAATTGCTCAAAAAAAGGAGCTAAAATGAGCAAGTTATGAGCCTCCAAAGTCGGACTGCAAAATTGAAAACTCCATTGGAGAGGGGGGAAATTTTTTTTTAGAATGCTGACATGGCGATGACACAAGCTGACGTCATAAAAATAGGAGGTTAAACTTGATGGCTATATTCCCATCACCATCGCCATCACTCCACTACTGGAATATTTTGCCGAAATATTCTATCCGGTTGACGAAATATTTTAAAGAATATTCGGCTAGAATATTCTTTTATTCTCCTCCTATCGGATTGAAATCTTCACCACTTTTTGGTTTTTGTCAGATTTTTGAAGTCGCCGAAGTTTATGAACTGTTGGCCGGTTCATTGAAATCACTGGAATTTTTGAGACGATCGGTGTTTCTTTTACTGTCGGTGGATGGGGGTGGGACCGCAGGGGCTAGTGGCCACCTGCCATGTGGCCTCTGCGGTTCTGTTGTAGTACGCGTACCCTCTCTGGGTACAATCTGCATATGTAGACTCAAAAAAAACTTTCTATATTTTTTCTTTTTTGTTTTTGATTTTTTCTAATAAAAAATAAAATTAACTGCGAAAAATAATTTTTATTTTTGATTTTTTTGAAAAAGAAAATCCACAGAATTTTTTTTTTTTTTAAAATAAATCATACCTCTACAATAATGGTTGGGCTGTACGGTTTGGCCAACAAATTTTTTTTGCCTCGATGGACAATTTGCTCTGATTTGAATGATTTGATAGTTGATCTTAGGGTTTTTGGCTCTTTTGAGCATGATGGGGATGTTCTTTTCAGCTGAAAATGCTCCGAAGTGGTAGCTAGCTCCTAGATCTGGCAACCACCTCCAATCTTCAACCCTTTGTAGATTTGGCCTCTGATTTCCAACTGAGATGAAACAAAAGGAAAATTTGACTATCTTGGACACTCTGAACGCAATGGCAAGCTCAGATTTGATGCAACAAGCTCCCAAAATGCTCCTGCAATATAAGGCCAAAAATGGAACCCTCCAAGAATCTCTTCAAAAGACTAACTAAAGGCACTCCAATAGCTTTGATACCATGTAAGAATTGGCTATGAAGGTAGCCACCCAAGATCTAGAGGCCTAATAGAAAGCACAAGCATAAGAGAGATAAAAACAAGATGAGAAGAATAAACTGTATTTTGCTAATGACGCAAATAGAATGGAATGGTACAAAAGTACAAAGGAGACACCTTTGTTATATAGCCAAGGTGAGAACATAGAAGGGCATAATATTATGACAAGTGTCATAATCTTATGACATGAGATAACTATGAAAATTTATCACTCCACATAAAGTGGAAAAGTGATAATGTGATAATCACCACAAAAGGTGGATCACCCACAAAAGGTGGAGAGATAATCACATGATGTGTCCACAAAAGGTGGAGGTGATAAATAATGACATGTCAAGTCCACCAAAAGTGGAAAATCTCCAACAACCTCCTATGTGGTCCCTAAGTAAACTTAACTAAGGTGTAATCATGACCTAAGACAAGGTACAACACATTTAATTACACCAATAGTTTGCTAATGGAATCAAGGAGGTTATTTAAACTATGACAATATTTTATTTTTAAGTGGTGTAGTTGTGATAGATTGTCAACAGAATCAAGGAGGTTATATAAACCTTTAAAACTTCCTATTATGTTCAAGTGTTGCAGCTGTGAGAGGTAGCCAATGAAATGAGGGAGGTTATTTAAATTTTTACACCCTACCATGTTCAAGTGCTGCAGTTGTGACAGGTTGCCAATGGAATTAGGAAGGTTATTTAAGTGTCTACACCCTTCTATGTTCAGGGTTGCAGGTATGACAAGTTGCGAATGGAATGAAGGAGGTTATTTAAACCACGACAATATTTTATTTAAGGAGGTTATTTAAACCATGACAATATTTTATTTCAGATGCTGCAGCTGCAATAGATTGTCAATAGAATCAAGGAGGTTATTTAAACCTTTGAAACTTCCTATTATGTTCAAGTGCTATAGCTGTGATAGGTTGACAATGGAATTAGGGAGGTTATTTAAACCTCTACAACTTTCTATTTTCAAGTATTGCAGATGTGACATGTTGCCAATGGAATTAGGAAGGTTATTTAAACCTCTACAATCTTCTATGTTCAAGTGTTGCATCTATGACAGGTTGCCAATATAATCAAGAAGGTTATTTAAACTTTTACACCCTTATATGCTCAAGTGCTGAAACTATGATAGGTTGCCAATGGAATCAATGGAAGCTATGACAGGTTGTCAATGGAATCTCAATGGTGTACAATGGGTATGTCAAAGAGGTGTGGAAGGTCAATTAGGGAAAAAAATGGTTTATTTTTTGCATACATTTGTATAGTACATGAGGTCAATTGGTAGGTCATTTTAAAAATGATATTGTTTATATATTATTATTATTATTACTAATATATATATGTAAGTATGTGTATATGTACATATGTATGTATGTATGTAACATATGTACGTGTATATCTGTACATAGTAATAAACTAGCAATCACACCTTGGTGTACAATGGGTATGCTGAAGAGGTGTGGAAGGTTAATTAGGGAGAAAATTGGTTTATTTTTTGCATACATTGTGTGTAGATGAGGTCAATTGGTAGGTCATTTTTTTTTTGATGAATAGGCAGCTATCTATATTAATAATAAAGATAAAGTTATATATTCACAAAAAAATGGTGGGTGGTAAAAAGGCACACTTCGAGAGTCGCATGGACAGAGCCCAAAAAACCAAAATCCATAGTCACTTGGGCCTAGCCCAGAAATCCATAAACATTACAAATATATAAAACAAAAAGGCCATCAAGCGGCTAGAGTAGTGCCAGTAGAGCCAGGAGGGTCTTTGTCATCTATCCTTTTCCCCCATACATTAGCAGGGTTTGGAGTGACGTCAGGGGGACCCAACCATCGTCAGCTTCTTTTTCCTTCTCTTTATCTTCCTTGTACTGGGGCGAGATTACAAGTGCCAAACACGGAAAGTATTTACTAGATTCTAGCCAACTAGAGCCGCTAGTCGGATTAGTATTAGAGAGCCACTCGGAACCACCACTATTGCTCCTTGCAACTCCTCCAGAGGGCCACCCCTGGCCAACCTGCGGAGGAATTGGTAGGTCATTTTAAAAATGATATTGTTTATATATTATTAGTATTATTTCGACTACTATTATATTATTAATTTTATTTTATATTTTTATTATATAATAATAATATTATATATATTTTATTTTATTTTATGTATTAACTATTATATTCACCACATACTCTCTAACATTGTAGCATACATGTAGTTTTCTATCGAAATAATCATTGAACCTCCGTTGAGTGCAAGTGTTAGTATATATACCTCTCTTTATATAGAATTGTCTCCTCTATCTCTCTTTCTTTTTCCTAATATCTCCAAAGATCAATTTAACTATGAGATTTTTTATAAATTAATTTAATTTGATCTATAAAGAAATATATTAATTATTAATTATAATAATTTCATATTTATATTTAATATTTTTTTATTATAGAATATAATATATAATAATAATATAATCTATATATACTATTATATATAATAATAAATAATTATATTGTATATAATTTAATTTGTATTATATAAAATATATAATATATTAATTATATTTTGTATTAAATAAGAATATAATAATTAGTAATTAGTAATTATAAAATTTATATATATCTATCTAATAGTTTGTCAAAAAATATAATATATAATAATAATAAATAGTATAATTATATATTTATAATTCTTTTTTGTTATATAAAATTTACATTATATATTAATTATGGTAATATATACTTAATTACGTAGGGTAAAGGATGGCATAATGTTAAAACCTAAATGTGCTCATTATTAGGATGTTGGCTGTAATTTTCATTTTAATAAACATACTCTAAAACCCTTGCCGAAACCATATTTTCAGGCTATAGCTCCCCAAATTGGAGGAGTGAAAGGTCAATACCAATGAGGAAGAGTTTGGAGGAGTGGAAACCAATAGCGGAAAGCAGTAAAAAGAGGCAAAAAATAGTTGAAAAAATGGTGAAAAATGATGAATGATTGAGATTTGTTTAATTGTCTTGCAAGGCCTTTTGGTGCTTTTGAACCATTCACGAAATGATGAATGATTGAGATTTGTTTAATTGTCTTGCAAGGCCTTTTGGTGCTTTTGAACCATTCACGGACAAAATGAGCTTGTGAATCTCAAATAAAGATTCCTTTGGCGTAAAAACCTATTCATTTTTGTTTTTAAAGCTTTTTTTGTAGTGTTTGTGATTTATTTGTATATGTCATGCAATTCAAGTGATCAAGATTCTTCCAAGAAAATGACCAAAAAATCTAGGTTGAAGGCTTTCACCAAGGTTGTTAACTACAACCACATCATGCCCACAAGATAAAAAAGTCTCATACTATGCCATATTTTAAGACAATCTCTCTTCTAGTACAGGGTTGAGGGGTTGACCTTCAAAATCACACAAACCTTCATGGTGCACACCATTTTCATATTTTTTTCTAAATCCTAGATGGGCATGGTATAAAACAAATAAGCATTGAAAGGTTATAATTTTTTTTTTTAAAAGTCACTAAATTGTCCATGGTCAGTTGTCCTAGGGACAAATGGGCGATGTTTGGATGTTCCTTGGCCCTTCCAAGGACAGCTAGTTGTGTCCTAATGAGCCACATCTTGCAAATTTTTTGACGTCGCAGGGACAGCTAGCTGTTTCCTAATGTACCTTGAAGGGATAGGGTGGGGACATTTTCCATAGGGGACGAGGTCATTTAGGGTGAGGGATGCATCTTCGGGGAGCACAGATATATGTATTCATTCCAACTCACATTTAATTTTGGGACCATTTTGATAAAATATCTTAACATAAAACAATTAAATATCAGGTAATGCTCACAGAGGTGAATCACTGAACTTCCTTTAAGTACAAGTGCTAGTTATTATAATCTTTTTGAATTTATAGTATGGCTACACACATGTATGTACTATGCGTCATACATGAATGCATGTACATGGGTACACATGCCAAGTATTCTTTAGTTTGATATTTTGCCCAAAAACTTGATGGCTGTTGTATTTATGCAGTTTTTACCAAAAATACAATAATTTCTTTTGGTAGACTATCTCATGTAGAGAGAGATTTTTAGCAGACTATAAAATATTCTAAAGTATTTAATTTGTAAATATATCTAGTGGATGATGTTTTCTTCTTTAACCATGGTATTACTTAGCATTCAAAGGACAAAAGTGCACGCCCTGCATTTCTGTAACGCTTAGTATCTGGCGCATGAACTGAATCCCACGCAGCAGCAATCAGCCATTTCTACTACTAGTCAGCACAAACATCACAAAAACTTATGTGCAAAATACAATAAAGAAAAAATTATGCATAAATTCTCACTTGAATGATTTCGAAATGAGATGAATTTTCTTTGAAGTTCAGATTGTGTGGATGGGATTTGAAGTTCCCTGTAGTTCCTACTGCATCATGTTTATGGTAGGTGTGTCTCTGCTAACTTACTGTGATCTATTCAGAATCATGTTAATTGATCATTGATAAAAAGTTGTTGAAATATCCATACAAAATGAATGTCTGGTTCTATGTGCTATTCCTTCTGAAAAGTTCGTTTCTCTTCAAGAATTTGAATACTTCATTTGAATTGTGCTTTGAATGGTTTTGTGAATAGAGGCTTTTGTTTGGACACTGTCAAAGTGAGCCTAACACCCTCATCATGCTATCATATTTTGCAGGTTACTTTACCTTGTAAAGCGAATTGGCCTGGGTACCTTACCTATGAAGAAAATTGGTCCTACTTCTGTATTGGATTGCCCGCATGATGGGTCGAGCCTTTAACCGTTGTATTTTGGAGATTCCTTGAACTTCTGAAGAATATTGTTACAGGCACCTTTATCGTTTGAAGAAAATTCGACTAGCTATTGCATTGGATTGCATACATCTTGGTTTGTTGTCAAATTAGTTGTTCTATTATAGAGTATGGATGCTTGTGTATTATAGTGAATGGCCCTACTTTTGACGATGCTTGCAGCTGCATTCCCCAGCTTTAGTTCCAGCATTGCTGTTATTATAATTATGGAGTCAGCTTTAAAACCTGTGAAGGGAAATGCAAGGTCTGTCCTGGGTATTACCTTGTTTAGATTTAACCTTCTACATGACCAGTTTGGGGTATGTTTGTAGCCTCTTTTTCTAAGGAGTACTGGATCGATCGATATTCTATCTGAGTTGACGGGTTTTACAGTCTAGTAAACTTGATATTGTTCTAATAAGAACAAATTTCGAAAAACCTTGTAGTTTTATAAGCATCTCATGGCATCGTATTTTTTTCTCTTTCATGCTTTTGCAAGATGTCATAGTATTAATTCTGTATTTACTGTAGGTAATTCTAAAGCATGAACTTTATGAATGGCTTTGAAGAAAGTTCTAGAGGACACACTCATTTAATAAAATAACATACTCATTAACAGTCATTTAAACAAGTATTGTTATCATAGTGAAAAAATATTGTTCTTTTGTGTACAACTATTGAGGTAGCAATATACACGCATTGGAGTATTATATATATAATAGTTTGTCCTATCACAAATATAAAAGGTTAGCACAATACATACCATGTATTTATGTCATTTAAAAAATAAATTACTTATTTAATGCATCTTATTTAAATCAATGATATCATAAAATGATGCTTCTTGATGTGTCGTTGTTATCTCGAAATCGTCAATAAAATACCGCTCAAACCATCAACGCAAAGTGCCAATTGACCAGATGCGATGGCAGCGAGCCAGGTGCCTGGCTGATCATATGGCAGACCGTAAATGGAATGTCCGTGTTAGCGATTGCCGACCGTCATTGAATGCCAGTATCGGTACAAACCGATAGGTGACGCGAACCGGCCAGGTGCGGTGCGTAAATAACAGATGCCGCCAGAAGGCGGTGGTGCTGATCAGCCAGGGTGTCGCGTATTGCAGTACGGGGTGGTGGTTCGTATGTGACCGATGGCATCAAAATTGAAAGAACAATGCAAAATAGACCATTGAAACCGCGTAAAGTAATTAATGAACAATAAATGGTTGTGGAAGTCGCTGGCATTGCCAGTATAAAGCTGGTATTTCAATTATATTGGTGCTAAATTTCATTAAATCCATAACATTACAATTATACCTATAAATGTTGTAAAAGGTTATCACCTAGGCATTATGGATGCAAATTCTACAAGTCCCTCACTTTGTCCTTATAATACAACTACATTGCGGTATATGAATAAAATGCTTATTAACATATATATAATGCTTTTATCATTTTTAGGTTAACACTAATGTCTTGTTATCACACTTTTTGTGCTGCTTATTTATTATCAAATTTATCAACAATAATGTCTTGGCATTACACTTTTTGTGTTGCTTATTTATTATTGAACTTATTGGTTAATGCTTGGTAATTAATTAAAAGTGTGATCCTTATTTATTATCAAACTTATTGGTTAATGTTTGGTAACTAATTTATCACCAAGGCTTGGGAAAGTTTGAGAGTTGATTATCAATGTTTATTTTTAATTTAAAATTTGAGAAATTTGGGATTTTGATGAAGGGTAAGCATTCCTTCATTAAGAATAATTTGGAGTTAAAGTAGTGTAGAGAAAGTGTGACATCATCAAGAATTGTCCTTTGTCAATATTATGCAATGATGAATAGATTATCAAGCATGATAACTAGAGTATATAGATTTGTGGAAATCTACTACTTGGTCTATTACCTTCTCATTCAATTGGGGTGAACAAGTTAAGTCAGGCTCAATGTAACGATATAATTGAGGTGGAGTGTTGTAGGTCTAAGGACATGGTATCATGAAGTATATGAGCTTATGGAGTAGTTAATGTGGGATATACATATATTAGTTAAGGTAGGCTCAATGTAAGGATATAATAGTAGTAGAGTGTTGAAGGTCCAAGGACATGGTATTGTGAAGTATATGATATTATGGAGTAGCTAACATGGGATGCACATAATCAGTTTCAATTGGTTTGGCCCCAATGAGTATCTTTTTTAATGGATAAATTTGTTACCTTGTGTGGGTGGTGATATGTAGTATGCTAGGGATCATAGTATTGTGATGAATAACAATGAGTAGATCATTTATGGTTTACAAATCTTAGGCCTATTTGGCATGGGTTGTTTTTATAATAGTTAATTGGTTAACTTGTGAAATATTTGGTCATTAGTTCACAAGCAAGAGTTTGTTAATTGGTTATTAGTCTTTTTACTCGTAAAGTAATTATATATATCAATTCACATCAATCATTAAATTTAAGAGAATAATTAATAACAAAGCATATCTTCAAGAGTTATTTGTATCATAAAAATACTCTTTCCTTGTAAAAATGTTCTTGTCTGTGCGATAAAATTCATTTCAAACTAAATACTTACAATTTTGTGCATATATTTCAAATGTATTTTTTAAAGACCATTTACATTTTAAAATTATTATGTCGTCAATTGAAGTCATGGAAGATGAAATTCAAGAAATATATCTCATACTGGTTAGGGCCTAAAATATTTTGTTGTCTTATTCCCAATCTACCACAAAAGACTAATTCTTTAGTTCTTAATGTTTGCAAATGTGCCACTTTTAAATATAATATGTGGAAAGATAGAATAATGTTATATCCAGTCTCCTCCCATTGCCTTTTTTCCCATTCAAGATCCTTAGGAATTTGTTCAACACAATATTTCAAATTTGTAAGCAATATCCACTCTCCTCCCATTGCCTTTTTTTTTCCATTCAAAATCCTTAGGAATTTGTTCAACACAATTTTCCAAATGTGTAAGCATTGGATTGCATTTCATGGAGCTTGTATTAAATATACATTATCTCATACAATATTATTGATATGTGCCTACTCTTTCATGCCTTCAATCTATATTCATAAAAAAATGATGGGATCTAATGGGGACAGAGTTGAACACTGTCATAAAAGGAGATTTTGACGTTAGCAATAAACTAGGCAAAGCAATGATGCACTCTTGCCTTTTTCATTGGAGATTGTTTGTTCCAATGTAGATTTTGACAATCTATGGTACCTTAGGACATGCCTTATCATTAAACATTGAATAGAGTTGACCATTGATATGACTTAAAACATAAAATTGCCAAGATAATACATATGAGACTATTAGTCTTCATGGTTCATTGTCATGCAATTCAATAAATAAATTGTATTGATATTTATCTATTCAAGAATAAAAGAAATTTATTGCCCAGACATATTTGAGAGTAATGGTTCTTTTATAATGAATGAAGAGCTCTTGGTAGACACACACCTTCACCAACTGCAAGGATCTATAGCTAGAACTATTGACCTTATGATCCATATGATTGTTATTTTACCATCCTCCTCTTAATTGTCAACAAATATGGTTGAATAGGCAAGGTTTAATCCAACCATAAATTTTTTCCAAATATAACTTTAATTATAAAGTATTATACTCAATATACAATGTGGTCATTAGCGATGTTCTTGAAAACATATTTTCCAATTTTGTGCATTCAAGTTTTGTTTTATATATTATTTCCCTTTACTTGTGGGTAATCTAGGCACATGATTATTATGACATGAGATACATTGGAACTTTTACAATTGAATATTTTACAATGGAAGTGTTATAGAAAAAAGGGTAATAAGTAGTAGAGCAAGATTTGATTCTCTATGAGATAAATGTATCATATACAACATGACATCAAGATGTCTCCTAGTTCAATTCATTCTTGTACAAGTTGGTATTATTCAATTCTTTAAGGTAGTTATATATACGAGTTGCATTGATCTTTGTGTAGACCTCATTAACTTATGATAGATGAATGTTTCATTTTTTAGAAAAAGTTAATTGTAGATTACAAAAGAGTAGATTCAACAAGTGAATGGCATGTATGTAAATGATAATGACAATTTTTTTCCAGTTCCCATGAAAAAGTATTAAGATGATTTTTTCAAGTCACAATCATGTTAAGGTGATTACAATAATTAATAATTTCTAATTCTTTAATAGTTTATCAACAACTATACTTTCAACCATTCAAAAACCATCCCCCTATTTTATAAAGGCACTCCATTGAGGAATCACTTGGTTGTCAATAGCTAATAGTTTAGTCACCATTATAAATCTCATTTACAATAGTAAACGAATATCCAATCTACAAAGATACTCTATTGAAGAATCAATTGGTCATCAATAACTATCCAATTGTTTTGAAAACACAAAAATAAAAGGTAAGTATTTTCCACTAGATGCCACATTATTTTAGCAACTAAGAAACCATTTAGCATTAAAAGCATGTTTTTTCTTCCAACCATACTTGTGAATCCATACTTCTATTCAAAAACATATTACAAACACAAGTGGATAAGTGATAGTTGTTTCTAGATGTGTATAGAAATAAAAAGGTAGTGAGAATAATATCAAAATCTATTAATTTGATCTCTACTTTTGTCTTGTTGTAGCACAAAAAACATAGTTTGGGTCATTTTAGGGCCAAAAGCAATGGTGACTTAAAAAATAACTTTCATCTTTTGCAAAATTAAACGGGAAATCAAAACTATCATGTTGATTGTCATTTTGTGGGACTGCATTGATGGTGAATGAGACAAAGAAATCAAGAAATTCTAATGCCAATTTATGCTACTATGTCAATTCACATATTTTCTCATATTGTGTCCAATTAATTATGTAGCTAAAGTTGTAAATTGTCATGGATATCATATATTCGACTTTTAAAGAGATGGTTGCACATTACTCATTATTAATGCCTCATATTCCACAACTTGTTAGTGCAAGGAAGATAAATTAAAAAAGAGGGGGATCAATTCTATTGAGGGAGCTAATAATTGTTAAGATTAATCATGCATTAACTAATAATTAACTAATTTTGAATTGATTATTAGATTAATTTATTCTTATGCACTTGAATTATACTTAGGAGTGTTTTTTGTTAACTAGAGTGAGATTTTATTAGATAATTCTCTAATCACATAGGACATTGACACTTATCATGATCTAATCTCTTTATTAATTAGGGTTGCTCTTGTAAGGTGCTCTCCCTTATTTTATTATCTTTGCAGTCTTTTGAAGACTCTTGAGGTTCATTCTATAAGTTTTTCTTATTGAGGATATAAAGATTATTGTTTTTAACTCTCTTGCATGGAAGGTGTTTTTGTTTGCTATTTGATCTTGCATCTTATGTTATTGATAATTTTAACATAGTATATTAGAGCATGGATTCAATGAACCCCTTCTCCATTTTTGAATTTTTTTCTCAACTAGTGTTATAGGAGAAAATATGTAATCTTCATTTTTTTTTATGCAATTTTTGGTGCATTTTGGCATGAAAAGAACCTGACCATTATGTTCAGGAGCCTGATCAAACAAATTTTGATATAAAATTTTCCTATTTTTGATCATAGGAGTTTAGGAGGAATTTTGTTTTCATAGCCTATACGAGCCACTGTATGGATTTAAAATTAATCATTATTCAATGTGCTTTTCGCATAATCAATATATTTAGGGGCATGACCATAAGCTACTAACCATTGGTCTCCTAGATTGTAACAACACTGGATTTGTTGCTAGTCACTAGGGACTGTAGAGTTTGCAGGTGGAGCTATTGGCCCTCGCCATTCTTTCACCACTTCATAGATGATGGGCCAGTGGGTTTAATTTTTTAACTCCAATGCGGCTCCAAGTTACATGGGTGACTAGTGCCTAACC